>CASBPS010000134.1:0-137000 GCA_949126835.1 Anisus vortex
AAAAGCAGATTTGTAGTTTTAGCTTCTAAACAAACCGTACAACGACGTAAATAGCAGATTTCTAGTTTTGGCTTTTTTTCTGGCCGTACAACGACTTGAATAGCAGATTTATTGTTTTGGCTTCTCTTTTGGCCGTAAAACAGCAGATTTGTGGTTTTGGCTTCTCTACTGGCCGTAAAACAGCAGATTTCTGTTTTGGCTTCTTTTCTGGCCGTACAACGACTTGAAAAGCAGATTTGTGGTTTTAGCTTCACTTTTGGCCGTAAAACAGCAGATTTGTGGTTTTAGCTTCTCCACAAACCGTACAACGACTTGACTAGCAGATTTGTGGTATTAGCGCTTCTGTACTGCCCGTACAACGACTTGAAAGCAAATTTCTGGTTTTGGCTTCTGTACTGGCCGAACAACGACTGTAATTGCAGATTTGTGGTTTTGGAATCTCAGTTGGCCGTAAAAAAAGCAGATTTGTTGTTTTGACTTCTCTTTGGGCCGTAAAACAGCAGATTTGTGGTTTTGGCTTCTCTACTGGCCGTACAAAAGCAGATTTGTGGTTTTGGCTTCTCTACTGGTCGTAAAACAGCACATTTCGTTTTTGGCTTTTTTTCTGGCCGTACAACGACTTGAAAAGCAGATTTGTGGTTTTAGCTTCTCTTTTGGCCGTAAAACAGCAGATTTGTGGTTTTAGCTTCTCCACAAACCGTACAACGACTTGCCTAGCAGATTTGTGGTATTAGCGCTTCTGTACTGCCCGTACAACGACTTGAAAAGCAAATTTCTGGTTTTGGCTTCTGTACTGGCCGAACAACGACTGTAATTGCAGATTTGTGGTTTTGGAATCTCTGTTGGCCGAAAAAAAGCAGATTTTTAGTTTTGGCTTCTCTACTGGCCGTACAAAAGCAGATTTGTGGTTTTTGGCTTCTCTACTGGCTGTACAAAAGCAGATTTGTGTTTTAGCTTCTAAACAAACCGTACAACGACGTGAATAGCAGATTTCTTGTTTTGGCTTTTTTTCTGGCCGTAAAACAGCAGATTTGTGGTTTTGGCTTCTATTTTTGGCCGTAAAACTGCCAGATTTGTGGTTTGGATTCCCTAATGGTCGTACAACAGCAGATTTCTGGTTTTGGCTTCTTTTCTGGCCGTACAACGACTTGAAAAGCAGATTTGTGGTTTTAGCGTCTGTTTTGGCCGTAAAACAGCAGATTTGTAATTTTGGCTTCTCCACAAACCGTACAACGACTTGACTAGCAGATCTGTGGTATTGGCGCTTCTGTACTGGCCGTACAACGACTTGAAAAGCAAATTTCTGGTTTTGGCTTCTGTACTGGCCGAACAACGACTTGAATTGCAGATTTGTAATTTTAGAATCTCTGTTGGCCGTAAAAAAGCAGATTTGTGTCTTTGGCTTCTCTACTGGCCGTACAAAAGCAGATTTGTGGTTTTGGCTTCTCTACTGGCCGTACAAAAGCAGATTTGTGGTTTTGGCTTCTCTACTGGCCGTACAAAAGCAGATTTGTAGTTTTAGCTTCTAAACAAACCGTACAACGACTTGAATAGCAGATTTGTTGTTTTGGCTTCTCTTTGGGCCGTAAAACAGCAGATTTGGGGTTTTGGCTTCTCTACTGGCCGTACAAAAGCAGATTTGTGGTTTTGGCTTCTCTACTGGCCGTAAAACAGCAGATTTGTGGTTATGGCTTCTTTTCTGGCCGTACAACGACTTGAAAAGCAGATTTGTGGTTTTGGTCTCTCTACTGGCCGTACAAAAGCAGATTTGTGGTTTTGGCTTCTCTACTGGCCGTACGAAAGCAGATTTGTGGTTTTAGCTTCTAAACAAACCGTACAACGACGTGAATAGCAGATTTCTGGTTTTGGCTTTTTTTCTGGTCGTAAAACAGAAGATTTGTGGTTTTGGCTTCTCTTTTGGCCGTAAAACTGCAGATTTGTGGTTTTGGATTCTCTACTGGCCGTAAAACAGCAGATTTCTGGTTTTGGCTTCTTTTCTGGCCGTACAACGACTTGAAAAGCAGATTTGTGGTTTTAGCTTCTCTTTTGGCCGTAAAACAGCAGATTTGTGGTTTTGGCTTCTCCACAAACCGTACAACGACTTGACTAGCAGATTTGTGGTTATAGCGCTTCTGTACTGCCCGTACAACGACTTGAAATGCAAATTTCTGGTTTTGGCTTCTGTACTGGCCGAACAACGACTTGAATTGCAGATTTGTGGTTTTGGAATCTCTGTTGGCCGTAAAAAAGCAGATTTGTGGTTTTGGCTTCTCTACTGGCCGTACGAAAGCAGATTTGTGGTTTTAGCTTCTAAACAAACCGTACAACGACTTGAATAGCAGATTTCTGGTTTTGGCTTTTTTTCTGGCCGTACAACGACTTGAAAAGCAGATTTGTGGTTTTAGCGTCTCTTTTGGCCGTAAAACAGCAGATTTGTAATTTTAGCTTCTCCACAAACTGTACAACGACTTGACTAGCAGATCTGTGGTATTGGCGCTTCTGTACTGGCCGTACAACGACTTGAATTGCAGATTTGTGGTTTTGGCTTCTCTTTTGGCCGTAAAACTGCAGATTTGTGGTTTAGGCTTCTCTACTGGTCGTACAACTGCAGATTTCTGGTTTTGGCTTCTTTTCTGGCCGTACAACGACTTGAAAAGCAGATTTGTGGTTTTAGCTTCTCTTTTGGACGTAAAACAGCAGATTTGTGGTTTTGGCTTCTCCACAAACCGTACAACGACTTGACTAGCAGATCTGTGGTATTGGCGCTGCTGTACTGGCCGTACAACGACTTGAAAAGCAAATTTCTGGTGTTGGCTTCTGTACTGGCCGAACAACGACTTGAAATGCATATTTGTGGTTTTAGAATCTCTGTTGGCCGTAAAAAAGCAGATTTGTGGTTTTGGCTTCTCTACTGGCCGTACAAAAGCAGATTTGTGGTTTTGGCTTCTCTACTGGCCGTACAAAAGCAGATTTGGGGTTTTTGCTTCTAAACAAACTGTACAACGACGTGAATAGCAGATTTCTGGTTTTGGCTTTTTTTCTGGCCGTACAACGACTTGAAAAGCAAATTTCTGGTTTTGGCTTCTGTACTGGCCGAACAACGACTTGAAATGCAGATTTGTGGTTTTGGAATCTCTGTTGGCCGTAAAAAAGCAGATTTGTGATTTTGAGTTCTTTACTGGCCGTCCAAAAGCAGATTTGTAGTTTTAGCTTCTAAACAAACCGTACAACGACGTAAATAGCAGATTTCTAGTTTTGGCTTTTTTCTGGCCGTACAACGACTTGAATAGCAGATTTGTTGTTTTGGCTTCTCTTTTGGCCGTAAAACAGCAGATTTGTGGTTTTGGCTTCTCTACTGGCCGTACAAAAGCAGATTTGTGGTTTTGGCTTCTCTACTGGCCGTAAAACAGCAGATTTCTGGTTTTGGCTTCTTTTCTGGCCGTACAACGACTTGAAAAGCAGATTTGTGGTTTTAGCTTCTCTTTTGGCCGTAAAACAGCAGATTTGTGGTTTTAGCTTCTCCACAAACCGTACAACGACTTGACTAGCATATTTGTGGTATTAGCGCTTCTGTACTGCCCGTACAACGACTTGAAAAGCAAATTTCTGGTTTTGGCTTCTGTACTGGCCGAACAACGTCTGTAATTGCAGATTTGTGGTTTTGGAATCTCTGTTGGCCGTAAAAAAGCAGATTTGTGGTTTTGGCTTCTCTACTGGCCGTACAAAAGCAGATTTGTGGTTTTGGCTTCTCTACTGGCTGTACAAAAGCAGATTTGTGGTTTTAGCTTCTAAACAAACCGTACAACGACGTGAATAGCAGATTTCTGGTTTTGGCTTTTTTTATGGCCGTAAAACAGCAGATTTGTGGTTTTGGCTTCTCTTTTGGCCGTAAAACTGCAGATTTGTGGTTTTGGATTCCCTATTGGTCGTACAACAGCAGATTTCTGGTTTTGGCTTCTTTTCTGGCCGTACAACGACTTGAAAAGCAGATTTGTGGTTTTAGCGTCTCTTTTGGCCGTAAAACAGCAGATTTGTAATTTTGGCTTCTCCACAAACCGTACAACGACTTGACTAGCAGATCTGTGGTATTTGCGCTTCTGTACTGGCCGTACAACGACTTGAAAAGCAAATTTCTGGTTTTGGCTTCTGTACTGGCCGAACAACGACTTGAATTGCAGATTTGTGGTTTTAGAATCTCTGTTGGCCGTAAAAAAGCAGATTTGTGATTTTGGCTTCTCTACTGGCCGTACAAAAGCAGATTTGTGGTTTTGGCTTCTCTACTGGCCGTACAAAAGCAGATTTGTGGTTTTTGCTTCTAAACAAACTGTACAACGACGTGAATAGCAGATTTCTGGTTTTGGCTTTTTTTCTGGCCGTACAACGACTTGAAAAGCAAATTTCTGGTTTTGGCTTCTGTACTGGCCAAACAACGATCTGAAATGCAGATTTGTGGTTTTGGCTTCTCTGTTGGCCGTAAAAAAGCAGATTTGTGATTTTGGCTTCTCTACTGGTTGTACAAAAGCAGATTTGTAGTTTTAGCTACTAAACAAACCGTACAACGACTTGAATAGCCGATTTGTTGTTTTGGCTTCTCTTTGGGCCGTAAAACAGCAGATTTGTGGTTTTGGCTTCTCTACTGGCCGTACAAAAGCAGATTTGTGGTTTTGGCTTCTCTACTGGCCGTAAAACAGCAGATTTGTGGTTATGGCTTCTTTTCTGGCCGTACAACGACTTGAAAAGCAGATTTGTGGTTTTGGTCTCTCTACTGGCCGTACAAAAGCAGATTTGTGGTTTTGGCTTCTCTACTGGCCGTACGAAAGCAGATTTGTGGTTTTAGCTTCTAAACAAACCGTACAACGACGTGAATAGCAGATTTCTTGTTTTGGCTTTTTTTCTGGCCGTAAAACAGCAGATTTGTGGTTTTGGCTTCTCTTTTGGCCGTAAAACTGCAGATTTGTGGTTTTGGATTCTCTACTGGTCGTACAACAGCAGATTTCTGGTTTTGGCTTCGTTTCTGGCCGTATAATGACTTGAAAAGCAGATTTGTGGTTTTAGCTTCTCTTTTGGACGTAAAACAGCAGATTTGTGGTTTTGGCTTCTCCACAAACCGTACAACGACTTGACTAGCAGATCTGTGGTATTGGCGCTGCTGTACTGGCCGAACAACGACTTGAAAAGCACATTTCTGGTTTTGGCTTCTGTACTGGCCGAACAACGACTTGAATTGCAGATTTGTGGTTTTAGAATCTCTGTTGGCCGTAAAAAAGCAGATTTGTGGTTTTGGCTTCTCTACCGGCCGTACAAAAGCAGATTTGTGGTTTTGGCTTCTCTACAGGCCGTACAAAAGCAGATTTGTGGTTTTTGCTTCTAAACAAACTGTACAACGACGTGAATAGCAGATTTCTGGTTTTGGTTTTTTTTCTGGCCGTACAACGACTTGAAAAGCAAATTTATGGTTTTGGCTTCTGTACTGGCCAAACAACGACTTGAAATGCAGATTTGTGGTTTTGGCTTCTCTGTTGGCCGTAAAAAAGCAGATTTGTGATTTTGGCTTCTCTACTGGCCGTACAAAAGCAGATTTGTAGTTTTAGCTTCTAAACAAACCGTACAACGACTTGAATAGCAGATTTGTTGTTTTGGCTTCTCTTTTGGCTGTAAAACAGCAGATTTGTTGTTTTGGCTTTTCTACTGGCTGTGCAAAAGCAGATTTGTGGTTTTAGCTTCTAAACAAACCGTACAACGACGTGAATAGCAGATTTCTGGTTTTGGCTTTTCTTCTGGTCGTAAAACAGCAGATTTGTGGTTTTGGCTTCTCTTTTGGCCATAAAACTGCAGATTTGTGGTTTTGGATTCTCTACTGGCCGTAAAACAGCAGATTTCTGGTTTTGGCTTTTTTTCTGGCCGTACAACGACTTGAAAAGCAGATTTGTGGTTTTAGCGTCTCTTTTGGCCGTAAAACAGCAGATTTGTAATTTTGGCTTCTCCACAAACCGTACAACGACTTGACTAGCAGAGCTGTGGTATTGGCGCTTCTGTACTGGCCGTACAACGACTTGAAATGCAAATTTCTGGTTTTGGCTTCTGTACTGGCCGAACAACGACTTGAATTGCAGATTTGTGGTTTTGGCTTCTCTTTTGGCCGTAAAACTGCAGATTTGTTGTTTAGGCTTCTCTACTGGTCGTACAACTGCAGATTTCTGGTTTTGGCTTCTTTTCTGGCCGTACAACGACTTGAAAAGCAGATTTGTGGTTTTAGCTTCTCTTTTGGCCGTAAAACAGCAGATTTGTGGTTTTGGCTTCTCCACAAACCGTACAACGACTTGACTAGCAGATCTGTGGTATTGGCGCTGCTGTACTGGCCGTACAACGACTTGAAAAGCAAATTTCTGGTTTTGGCTTCTGTACTGGCCGAACAACGACTTGAAATGCATATTTGTGGTTTTAGAATCTCTGTTGGCCGTAAAAAAGCAGATTTGTGGTTTTGGCTTCTCTACTGGCCGTACAAAAGCAGATTTGTGGTTTTGTCTTCTCTACTGGCCGTACAAAAGCAGATTTGTGGTTTTTGCTTCTAAACAAACTGTACAACGACGTGAATAGCAGATTTCTGGTTTTGGCTTTTTTTCTGGCCGTACAACGACTTGAAAAGCAAATTTCTGGTTTTGGCTTCTGTACTGGCCAAACAACGACTTGAAATGCAGATTTGTGGTTTTGGAATCTCTGTTGGCCGTAAAAAAGCAGATTTGTGATTTTGGCTTCTCTACTGGCCGTACAAAAGCAGATTTGTAGTTTTGGCTTCTCTACTGGCCGTAAAACAGCAGATTTGTAGTTTTAGCTTCTAAACAAACCGTACAACGACGTAAATAGCAGATTTCTAGTTTTGGCTTTTTTTCTGGCCGTACAACGACTTGAATAGCAGATTTGTTGTTTTGGCTTCTCTTTTGGCCGTAAAACAGCAGATTTGTGGTTTTGGCTTCTCTACTGGCCGTACAAAAGCAGATTTGTGGTTTTGGCTTCTCTACTGGCCGTAAAACAGCAGATTTCTGGTTTTGGCTTCTTTTCTGGCCGTACAACGACTTGAAAAGCAGATTTGTGGTTTTAGCTTCTCTTTTGGCCGTAAAACAGCAGATTTGTGGTTTTAGCTTCTCTACAAACCGTACAACGACTTGACTAGCAGATTTGTGGCATTAGCGCTTCTGTACTGCCCGTACAACGACTTGAAAAGCAAATTTCTGGTTTTGGCTTCTGTACTGGCCGAACAACGTCTGTAATTGCAGATTTGTGGTTTTGGAATCTCTGTTGGCCGTAAAAAAGCAGATTTGTGGTTTTGGCTTCTCTACTGGCCGTACAAAAGCAGATTTGTGGTTTTGGCTTCTCTACTGGCTGTACAAAAGCAGATTTGTGGTTTTAGCTTCTAAACAAACCGTACAACGACGTGAATAGCAGATTTCTGGTTTTGGCTTTTTTTCTGGCCGTAAAACAGCAGATTTGTTGTTTTGGCTTCTCTTTTGGCCGTAAAACTGCAGATTTGTGGTTTTGGATTCCCTATTGGTCGTACAACAGCAGATTTCTTGTTTTGGCTTCTTTTCTGGCCGTACAACGACTTGAAAAGCAGATTTGTGGTTTTAGCGTCTCTTTTGGCCGTAAAACAGCAGATTTGTAATTTTGGCTTCTCCACAAACCGTACAATGACTTGACTAGCAGATCTGTGGTATTGGCGCTTCTGTACTGGCCGTACAACGACTTGAAAAGCAAATTTCTGGTTTTGGCTTCTGTACTGGCCGAACAACGACTTGAATTGCAGATTTGTGGTTTTAGAATCTCTGTTGGCCGTAAAAAAGCAGATTTGTGATTTTGGCTTCTCTACTGGCCGTACAAAAGCAGATTTGTGGTTTTGGCTTCTCTACTGGCCGTACAAAAGCAGATTTGTAGTTTTAGCTTCTAAACAAACCGTACAACGACTTGAATAGCAGATTTGTTGTTTTGGCTTCTCTTTGGGCCGTAAAACAGCAGATTTGTGGTTTTGGCTTCTCTACTGGCCGTACAAAAGCAGATTTGTGGTTTTGGCTTCTCTACTGGCCGTAAAACAGCAGATTTGTGGTTATGGCTTCTTTTCTGGCCGTACAACGACTTGAAAAGCAGATTTGTGGTTTTGGTCTCTCTACTGGCCGTACAAAAGCAGATTTGTGGTTTTGGCTTCTCTACTGGCCGTACGAAAACAGATTTGTGGTTTTAACTTCTAAACAAACCGTACAACGACGTGAATAGCACATTTCTGGTTTTGGCTTTTATTCTGGCCGTACAACGACTTGAAAAGCAAATTTATGTTTTTGGCTTCTGTACTGGCCAAACAACGACTTGAAATGCAGATTTGTGGTTTTGGCTTCTCTGTTGGCCGTATAAAAGCAGATTTGTGATTTTGGCTTCTCTACTGGCCGTACAAAAGCAGATTTGTAGTTTTAGCTTCTAAACAAACCGTACAACGACTTGAATAGCAGATTTGTTGTTTTGGCTTCTCTTTTGGCTGTAAAACAGCAGATTTGTGGTTTTGGCTTTTCTACTGGCTGTACAAAAGCAGATTTGTGGTTTTAGCTTTTAAACAAACCGTACAACGACGTGAATAGCAGATTTCTGGTTTTGGCTTTTTTTCTGGTCGTAAAACAGCAGATTTGTGGTTTTGGCTTCTCTTTTGGCCGTAAAACTGCAGATTTGTGGTTTTGGATTCTCTACTGGCCGTAAAACAGCAGATTTCTGGTTTTGGCTTCTTTTCTGGCCGCACAACGACTTGAAAAGCAGATTTGTGGTTTTAGCGTCTCTTTTGGCCGTAAAACAGCAGATTTGTAATTTTGGCTTCTCCACAAACCGTACAACGACTTGACTAGCAGATCTGTGGTATTGGCGCTTCTGTACTGGCCGTACAACGACTTGAAAAGCAAATTTCTGGTTTTGGCTTCTGTACTGGCCGAACAACGACTTGAATTGCAGATTTGTGGTTTTAGAATCTCTTTTGGCCGTAAAACAGCAGATTTGTAATTTTGGCTTCTCCACAAACCGTACAACGACTTGACTAGCAGATCTGTGGTATTGGCGCTTCTGTACTGGCCGTACAACGA
This sequence comes from Anisus vortex, assembly GCA_949126835.1. NCBI lineage: Eukaryota > Metazoa > Mollusca > Gastropoda > Planorbidae > Anisus > Anisus vortex. The sequence goes on from CASBPS010000134.1 coordinate 9,111, forward strand.
CTTGAAAAGCAAATTTCTGGTTTTGGCTTCTGTACTGGCCGAACAACGACTTGAATTGCAGATTTGTGGTTTTAGAATCTCTGTTGGCCGTAAAAAAACAGATTTGTGATTTTGGCTTCTCTACTGGCCGTACAAAAGCAGATTTGTGGTTTTGGCTTCTCTACTGGCCGTACAAAAGCAGATTTGTGGTTTTTGCTTCTAAACAAACTGTACAACGACGTGAATAGCAGATTTCTGGTTTTGGCTTTTTTTCTGGCCGTACAACGACTTGAAAAGCAAATTTCTGGTTTTGGCTTCTGTACTGGCCAAACAACGATCTGAAATGCAGATTTGTGGTTTTGGCTTCTCTGTTGGCCGTAAAAAAGCAGATTTGTGATTTTGGCTTCTCTACTGGCCGTACAAAAGCAGATTTGTAGTTTTAGCTACTAAACAAACCGTACAATGACTTGAATAGCCGATTTGTTGTTTTGGCTTCTCTTTGGGCCGTAAAACAGCAGATTTGTGGTTTTGGCTTCTCTACTGGCCGTACAAAAGCAGATTTGTGGTTTTGGCTTCTCTACTGGCCGTAAAACAGCAGATTTGTGGTTATGGCTTCTTTTCTGGCCGTACAACGACTTGAAAAGCAGATTTGTGGTTTTGGTCTCTCCACTGGCCGTACAAAAGCAGATTTGTGGTTTTGGCTTCTCTACTGGCCGTACGAAAGCAGATTTGTGGTTTTAGCTTCTAAACAAACCGTACAACGACGTGAATAGCAGATTTCTTGTTTTGGCTTTTTTTCTGGCCGTAAAACAGCAGATTTGTGGTTTTGGCTTCTCTTTTGGCCGTAAAACTGCAGATTTGTGGTTTTGGATTCTCTACTGGTCGTACAACAGCAGATTTCTGGTTTTGGCTTCGTTTCTGGCCGTATAACGACTTGAAAAGCAGATTTGTGGTTTTAGCTTCTCTTTTGGCTGTAAAACAGCAGATTTGTGGTTTTGGCTTCTCCACAAACCGTACAACGACTTGACTAGCAGATCTGTGGTATTGGCGCTGCTGTACTGGCCGTACAACGACTTGAAAAGCACATTTCTGGTTTTGGCTTCTGTACTGGCCGAACAACGACTTGAATTGCAGATTTGTGGTTTTAGAATCTCTGTTGGCCGTAAAAAAGCAGATTTGTGGTTTTGGCTTCTCTACCGGCCGTACAAAAGCAGATTTGTGGTTTTGGCTTCTCTACATGCCGTACAAAAGCAGATTTGTGGTTTTTGCTTCTAAACAAACTGTACAACGACGTGAATAGCAGATTTCTGGTTTTGGTTTTTTTTCTTGCCGTACAACGACTTGAAAAGCAAATTTATGGTTTTGGCTTCTGTACTGGCCAAACAACGACTTAAAATGCAGATTTGTGGTTTTGGCTTCTCTGTTGGCCGTAAAAAAGCAGATTTGTGATTTTGGCTTCTCTACTGGCCGTACAAAAGCAGATTTGTAGTTTTAGCTTCTAAACAAACCGTACAACGACTTGAATAGCAGATTTGTTGTTTTGGCTTCTCTTTTGGCTGTAAAACAGCAGATTTGTTGTTTTGGCTTTTCTACTAACTGTGCAAAAGCAGATTTGTGGTTTTAGCTTCTAAACAAACCGTACAACGACGTGAATAGCAGATTTCTGGCTTTGGCTTTTCTTCTGGTCGTAAAACAGCAGATTTGTGGTTTTGGCTTCTCTTTTGGCCGTAAAACTGCAGATTTGTGGTTTTGGATTCTCCACAAACCGTACAACGACTTGACTAGCAGATCTGTGGTATTGGCGCTTCTGTACTGGCCGTACAACGACTTGAAATGCAAATTTCTGGTTTTGGCTTCTGTACTGGCCGAACAACGACTTGAATTGCTGATTTGTGGTTTTGGCTTCTCTTTTGGCCGTAAAACTGCAGATTTGTGGTTTAGGCTTCTCTTCTGGTCGTACAACTGCAGATTTCTGGTTTTGGCTTCTTTTCTGGCCGTACAACGACTTGAAAAGCAGATTTGTGGTTTTAGCTTCTCTTTTGGCCGTAAAACAGCAGATTTGTGGTTTTGGCTTCTCCACAAACCGTACAACGACTTGACTAGCAGATCTGTGGTATTGGCGCTGCTGTACTGGCCGTACAACGACTTGAAAAGCAAATTTCTGGTTTTGGCTTCTGTACTGGCCGAACAACGACTTGAAATGCATATTTGTGGTTTTAGAATCTCTGTTGGCCGTAAAAAAGCAGATTTGTGGTTTTGGCTTCTCTACTGGCCGTACAAAAGCAGATTTGTGGTTTTGTCTTCTCTACTGGCCGTACAAAAGCAGATTTGTGGTTTTTGCTTCTAAACAAACTGTACAACGACGTGAATAGCAGATTTCTGGTTTTGGCTTTTTTTCTGGCCGTACAACGACTTAAAAAGCAAATTTCTGGTTTTGGCTTCTGTACTGGCCAAACAACGACTTGAAATGCAGATTTGTGGTTTTGGAATCTCTGTTGGCCGTAAAAAAGCAGATTTGTGATTTTGGCTTCTCTACTGGCCGTACAAAAGCAGATTTGTAGTTTTGGCTTCTCTACTGGCCGTCCAAAAGCAGATTTGTAGTTTTAGCTTCTAAACAAACCGTACAACGACGTAAATAGCAGATTTCTAGTTTTGGCTTTTTTTCTGGCCGTACAACGACTTGAATAGCAGATTTGTTGTTTTGGCTTCTCTTTTGGCTGCAAAACAACAGATTTGTGGTTTTGGCTTTTCTACTGGCTGTACAAAAGCAGATTTGTGGTTTTAGCTTTTAAACAAACCGTACAACGACGTGAAAAGCAGATTTCTGGTTTTGGCTTTTTTCTGGTCGTAAAACAGCAGATTTGTGGTTTTGGCTTCTCTTTTGGCCGTAAAACTGCAGATTTGTGGTTTTGGATTCTCTACTGGCCGTAAAACAGCAGATTTCTGGTTTTGGCTTCTTTTCAGGCCGCACAACGACTTGAAAAGCAGATTTGTGGTTTTAGCGTCTCTTTTGGCCGTAAAACAGCAGATTTGTAATTTTGGCTTCTCCACAAACCGTACAACGACTTGACTAGCAGATCTGTGGTATTGGCGCTTCTGTACTGGCCGTACAACGACTTGAAAAGCAAATTTCTGGTTTTGGCTTCTGTACTGGCCGAACAACGACTTGAATTGCAGATTTGTGGTTTTAGAATCTCTTTTGGCCGTAAAACAGCAGATTTGTAATTTTGGCTTCTCCACAAACCGTACAACGACTTGACTAGCAGATCTGTGGTATTGGCGCTTCTGTACTGGCCGTACAACGACTTGAAAAGCAAATTTCTGGTTTTGGCTTCTGTACTGGCCGAACAACGACTTGAATTGCAGATTTGTGGTTTTAGAATCTCTGTTGGCCGTAAAAAAGCAGATTTGTGATTTTGGCTTCTCTACTGGCCGTACAAAAGCAGATTTGTGGTTTTGGCTTCTCTACTGGCCGTACAAAAGCAGATTTGTGGTTTTTGCTTCTAAACAAACTGTACAACGACGTGAATAGCAGATTTCTGGTTTTGGCTTTTTTTCTGGCCGTACAACGACTTGAAAAGCAAATTTCTGGTTTTGGCTTCTGTACTGGCCAAACAACGATCTGAAATGCAGATTTGTGGTTTTGGCTTCTCTGTTGGCCGTAAAAAAGCCGATTTGTGATTTTGGCTTCTCTACTGGCCGTACAAAAGCAGATTTGTAGTTTTAGCTACTAAACAAACCGTACAATGACTTGAATAGCCGATTTGTTGTTTTGGCTTCTCTTTGGGCCGTAAAACAGCAGATTTGTGGTTTTGGCTTCTCTACTGGCCGTACAAAAGCAGATTTGTGGTTTTGGCTTCTCTACTGGCCGTAAAACAGCAGATTTGTGGTTATGGCTTCTTTTCTGGCCGTACAACGACTTGAAAAGCAGATTTGTGGTTTTGGTCTCTCCACTGGCCGTACAAAAGCAGATTTGTGGTTTTGGCTTCTCTACTGGCCGTACGAAAGCAGATTTGTGGTTTTAGCTTCTAAACAAACCGTACAACGACGTGAATAGCAGATTTCTTATTTTGGCTTTTTTTCTGGCCGTAAAACAGCAGATTTGTGGTTTTGGCTTCTCTTTTGGCCGTAAAACTGCAGATTTGTGGTTTTGGATTCTCTACTGGTCGTACAACAGCAGATTTCTGGTTTTGGCTTCGTTTCTGGCCGTATAACGACTTGAAAAGCAGAATTGTGGTTTTAGCTTCTCTTTTGGCTGTAAAACAGCAGATTTGTGGTTTTGGCTTCTCCACAAACCGTACAACGACTTGACTAGCAGATCTGTGGTATTGGCGCTGCTGTACTGGCCGTACAACGACTTGAAAAGCACATTTCTGGTTTTGGCTTCTGTACTGGCCGAACAACGACTTGAATTGCAGATTTGTGGTTTTAGAATCTCTGTTGGCCGTAAAAAAGCAGATTTGTGGTTTTGGCTTCTCTACCGGCCGTACAAAAGCAGATTTGTGGTTTTGGCTTCTCTACAGGCCGTACAAAAGCAGATTTGTGGTTTTTGCTTCTAAACAAACTGTACAACGACGTGAATAGCAGATTTCTGGTTTTGTTTTTTTTTCTGGCCGTACAACGACTTGAAAAGCAAATTTATGGTTTTGGCTTCTGTACTGGCCAAACAACGACTTAAAATGCAGATTTGTGGCTTTGGCTTCTCTGTTGGCCGTAAAAAAGCAGATTTGTGATTTTGGCTTTTCTACTGGCCGTACAAAAGCAGATTTGTAGTTTTAGCTTCTAAACAAACCGTACAACGACTTGAATAGCAGATTTGTTGTTTTGGCTTCTCTTTTGGCTGTAAAACAGCAGATTTGTTGTTTTGGCTTTTCTACTGGCTGTGCAAAAGCAGATTTGTGGTTTTAGCTTCTAAACAAACCGTACAACGACGTGAATAGCAGATTTCTGGCTTTGGCTTTTCTTCTGGTCGTAAAACAGCAGATTTGTGGTTTTGGCTTCTCTTTTGGCCGTAAAACTGCAGATTTGTGGTTTTGGATTCTCTACTGGCCGTAAAACAGCAGATTTCTGGTTTTGGCTTTTTTTCTGGCCGTACAACGACTTGAAAAGCAGATTTGTGGTTTTAGCGTCTCTTTTGGCCGTAAAACAGCAGATTTGTAATTTTGGCTTCTCCACAAACCGTACAACGACTTGACTAGCAGATCTGTGGTATTGGCGCTTCTGTACTGGCCGTACAACGACTTGAAATGCACATTTCTGGTTTTGGCTTCTGTACTGGCCGAACAACGACTTGAATTGCTGATTTGTGGTTTTGGCTTCTCTTTTGGCCGTAAAACTGCAGATTTGTAGTTTAGGCTTCTCTACTGGTCGTACAACTGCAGATTTCTGGTTTTGGCTTCTTTTCTGGCCGTACAACGACTTGAAAAGCAGATTTGTGGTTTTAGCTTCTCTTTTGGCCGTAAAACAGCAGATTTGTGGTTTTGGCTTCTCCACAAACCGTACAACGACTTGACTAGCAGATCTGTGGTATTGGCGCTGCTGTACTGGCCGTACAACGACTTGAAAAGCAAATTTCTGGTTTTGGCTTCTGTACTGGCCGAACAACGACTTGAAATGCATATTTGTGGTTTTAGAATCTCTGTTGGCCGTAAAAAAGCAGATTTGTGGTTTTGGCTTCTCTACTGGCCGTACAAAAGCAGATTTGTGGTTTTGTCTTCTCTACTGGCCGTACAAAAGCAGATTTGTGGTTTTTGCTTCTAAACAAACTGTACAACGACGTGAATAGCAGATTTCTGGTTTTGGCTTTTTTTCTGGACGTACAACGACTTGAAAAGCAAATTTCTGGTTTTGGCTTCTGTACTGGCCATACAACGACTTGAAATGCAGATTTGTGGTTTTGGAATCTCTGTTGGCCGTAAAAAAGCAGATTTGTGATTTTGGCTTCTCTACTGGCCGTACAAAAGCAGATTTGTAGTTTTGGCTTCTCTACTGGCCGTCCAAAAGCAGATTTGTAGTTTTAGCTTCTAAACAAACCGTACAACGACGTAAATAGCAGATTTCTAGTTTTTGCTTTTTTTCTGGCCGTACAACGACTTGAATAGCAGATTTGTTGTTTTGGCTTCTCTTTTGGCCGTAAAACAGCAGATTTGTGGTTTTGGCTTCTCTACTGGCCGTACAAAAGCAGATTTGTGGTTTTGGCTTCTCTACTGGCCGTAAAACAGCAGATTTCTGGTTTTGGCTTCTTTTCTGGCCGTACAACGACTTGAAAAGCAGATTTGTGGTTTTAGCTGCTCTTTTAGCCGTAAAATAGCAGATTTGTGGTTTTAGCTTCTCCACAAACCGTACAACGACTTGACTAGCAGATTTGTGGTATTAGCGCTTCTGTACTGCCCGTACAACGACTGTAATTGCAGATTTGTGGTTTTGGAATCTCTGTTGGCCGTAAAAAAGCAGATTTGTGGTTTTGGCTTCTCTACTGGCCGTACAAAAGCAGATTTGTGGTTTTGGCTTCTCTACTGGCTGTACAAAAGCAGATTTGTGGTTTTAGCTTCTAAACAAACCGTACAACGACGTGAATAGCAGATTTCTGGTTTTGGCTTTTTTTCTGGCCGTAAAACAGCAGATTTGTGGTTTTGGCTTCTCTTTTGGCCGTAAAACTGCAGATTTGTGGTTTTGGATTCCCTATTGGTCGTACAACAGCAGATTTCTGGTTTTGGCTTCTTTTCTGGCCGTACAACGACTTGAAAAGCAGATTTGTGGTTTTAGCGTCTCTTTTGGCCGTAAAACAGCAGATTTGTAATTTTGGCGTCTCCACAAACCGTACAACGACTTGACTAGCAGATCTGTGGTATTGGCGCTTCTGTACTGGCCGTACAACGACTTGAAATGCAAATTTCTGGTTTTGGCTTCTGTACTGGCCGAACAACGAATTGCAGATTTGTGGTTTTGGCAGCAGATTTGTGGTTTTGGCTTATCCACAAACCGTACAACGACTTGACTAGCCGATCTGTGGTATTGGCGCTGCTGTACTGGCCGTACAACGACTTGAAAAGCAAATTTCTGGTTTTGGCTTTTGTACTGGCCGAACAACGACTTGAAATGCAGATTTGTGGTTTTGGAATCTCTGTTGGCCGTCCAAAAGCAGATTTGTAGTTTTAGCTTCTAAACAAACCGTACAACGACGTAAATAGCAGATTTCTAGTTTTGGCTTTTTTTCTGGCCGTACAACGACTTGAATAGCAGATTTGTTGTTTTGGCTTCTCTTTTGGCCGTAAAACAGCAGATTTGTGGTTTTGGCTTCTCTACTGGCCGTACAAAAGCAGATTTGTGGTTTTGGCTTCTCTACTGGCCGTAAAACAGCAGATTTCTGGTTTTGGCTTCTTTTCTGGCCGTACAACGACTTGAAAAGCAGATTTGTGGTTTTAGCTTCTCTTTTGGCCGTAAAACAGCAGATTTGTGGTTTTAGCTTCTCCACAAACCGTACAACGACTTGACTAGCAGATTTGTGGCATTAGCGCTTCTGTACTGCCCGTACAACGACTTGAAAAGCAAATTTCTGGTTTTGGCTTCTGTACTGGCCGAACAACGTCTGTAATTGCAGATTTGTGGTTTTGGAATCTCTGTTGGCCGTAAAAAAGCAGATTTGTGGTTTTGGCTTCTCTACTGGCCGTACAAAAGCAGATTTGTGGTTTTGGCTTCTCTACTGGCTGTACAAAAGCAGATTTGTGGTTTTAGCTTCTAAACAAACCGTACAACGACGTGAATAGCAGATTTCTGGTTTTGGCTTTTTTTCTGGCCGTAAAACAGCAGATTTGTGGTTTTGGCTTCTCTTTTGGCCGTAAAACTGCAGATTTGTGGTTTTGGATTCCCTATTGGTCGTACAACAGCAGATTTCTTGTTTTGGCTTCTTTTCTGGCCGTACAACGACTTGAAAAGCAGATTTGTGGTTTTAGCGTCTCTTTTGGCCGTAAAACAGCAGATTTGTAATTTTGGCTTCTCCACAAACCGTACAATGACTTGACTAGCAGATCTGTGGTATTGGCGCTTCTGTACTGGCCGTACAACGACTTGAAAAGCAAATTTCTGGTTTTGGCTTCTGTACTGGCCGAACAACGACTTGAATTGCAGATTTGTGGTTTTAGAATCTCTGTTGGCCGTAAAAAAGCAGATTTGTGATTTTGGCTTCTCTACTGGCCGTACAAAAGCAGATTTGTGGTTTTGGCTTCTCTACTGGCCGTACAAAAGCAGATTTGTGGTTTTGGCTTCTCTACTGGCCGTACAAAAGCAGATTTGTAGTTTTAGCTTCTAAACAAACCGTACAACGACTTGAATAGCAGATTTGTTGTTTTGGCTTCTCTTTGGGCCGTAAAACAGCAGATTTGTGGTTTTGGCTTCTCTACTGGCCGTACAAAAGCAGATTTGTGGTTTTGGCTTCTCTACTGGCCGTACAAAAGCAGATTTGTGGTTTTGGCTTCTCTACTGGCCGTAAAACAGCAGATTTGTGGTTATGGCTTCTTTTCTGGCCGTACAACGACTTGAAAAGCAGATTTGTGGTTTTGGTCTCTCTACTGGCCGTACAAAAGCAGATTTGTGGTTTTGGCTTCTCTACTGGCCGTACGAAAGCAGATTTGTGGTTTTAGCTTCTAAACAAACCGTACACCGACGTGAATAGCAGATTTCTGGTTTTGGCTTTTTTTCTGGCCGTACAACGACTTGAAAAGCAAATTTATGTTTTTGGCTTCTGTACTGGCCAAACAACGACTTGAAATGCAGATTTGTGGTTTTGGCTTCTCTGTTGGCCGTATAAAAGCAGATTTGTGATTTTGGCTTCTCTACTGGCCGTACAAAAGCAGATTTGTAGTTTTAGCTTCTAAACAAACCGTACAACGACTTGAATAGCAGATTTGTTGTTTTAGCATCTCTTTTGGCCGTAAAACAGCAGATTTCTGGTTTTGGCTTCTTTTCTGGCCGCACAACGACTTGAAAAGCAGATTTGTGGTTTTAGCTTCTCTTTTGGCCGTAAAACAGCAGATTTGTGGTTTTGGCTTCTCCACAAACCGTACAACGACTTGCCTAGCAGATTTGTGGTTATAGCGCTTCTGTACTGCCTGTACAACGACTTGAAATGCAAATTTCTGGTTTTGGCTTCTGTACTGGCCGAACAACGACTTGAAAAGCAGATTTGTGGTTTTGGTCTCTCTACTGGCCGTACAAAAGCAGATTTGTGGTTTTGGCTTCTCTACTGGCCGTACGAAAGCAGATTTGTGGTTTTAGCTTCTAAACAAACCGTACACCGACGTGAATAGCAGATTTCTGGTTTTGGCTTTTTTTCTGGCCGTACAACGACTTGAAAAGCAAATTTATGTTTTTGGCTTCTGTACTGGCCAAACAACGACTTGAAATGCAGATTTGTGGTTTTAGCTTCTCTTTTGGCCGTAAAACAGCAGATTTGTGGTTTTAGCTTCTCCACAAACCGTACAACGACTTGACTAGCAGATTTGTGGCATTAGCGCTTCTGTACTGCCCGTACAACGACTTGAAAAGCAAATTTCTGGTTTTGGCTTCTGTACTGGCCGAACAACGTCTGTAATTGCAGATTTGTGGTTTTGGAATCTCTGTTGGCCGTAAAAAAGCAGATTTGTGGTTTTAGCTTCTCTACTGGCCGTACAAAAGCAGATTTGTGGTTTTGGCTTCTCTACTGGCTGTACAAAAGCAGATTTGTGGTTTTAGCTTCTAAACAAACCGTACAACGACGTGAATAGCAGATTTCTGGTTTTGGCTTTTTTTCTGGCCGTAAAACAGCAGATTTGTGGTTTTGGCTTCTCTTTTGGCCGTAAAACTGCAGATTTGTGGTTTTGGATTCCCTATTGGTCGTACAACAGCAGATTTCTTGTTTTGGCTTCTTTTCTGGCCGTACAACGACTTGAAAAGCAGATTTGTGGTTTTAGCGTCTCTTTTGGCCGTAAAACAGCAGATTTGTAATTTTGGCTTCTCCACAAACCGTACAATGACTTGACTAGCAGATCTGTGGTATTGGCGCTTCTGTACTGGCCGTACAACGACTTGAAAAGCAAATTTCTGGTTTTGGCTTCTGTACTGGCCGAACAACGACTTGAATTGCAGATTTGTGGTTTTAGAATCTCTGTTGGCCGTAAAAAAGCAGATTTGTGATTTTGGCTTCTCTACTGGCCGTACAAAAGCAGATTTGTGGTTTTGGCTTCTCTACTGGCCGTACAAAAGCAGATTTGTGGTTTTGGCTTCTCTACTGGCCGTACAAAAGCAGATTTGTAGTTTTAGCTTCTAAACAAACCGTACAACGACTTGAATAGCAGATTTGTTGTTTTGGCTTCTCTTTGGGCCGTAAAACAGCAGATTTGTGGTTTTGGCTTCTCTACTGGCCGTACAAAAGCAGATTTGTGGTTTTGGCTTCTCTACTGGCCGTACAAAAGCAGATTTGTGGTTTTGGCTTCTCTACTGGCCGTAAAACAGCAGATTTGTGGTTATGGCTTCTTTTCTGGCCGTACAACGACTTGAAAAGCAGATTTGTGGTTTTGGTCTCTCTACTGGCCGTACAAAAGCAGATTTGTGGTTTTGGCTTCTCTACTGGCCGTACGAAAGCAGATTTGTGGTTTTAGCTTCTAAACAAACCATACACCGACGTGAATAGCAGATTTCTGGTTTTGGCTTTTTTTCTGGCCGTACAACGACTTGAAAAGCAAATTTATGTTTTTGGCTTCTGTACTGGCCAAACAACGACTTGAAATGCAGATTTGTGGTTTTGGCTTCTCTGTTGGCCGTATAAAAGCAGATTTGTGATTTTGGCTTCTCTACTGGCCGTACAAAAGCAGATTTGTAGTTTTAGCTTCTAAACAAACCGTACCACGACTTGAATAGCAGATTTGTTGTTTTAGCATCTCTTTTGGCCGTAAAACAGCAGATTTCTGGTTTTGGCTTCTTTTCTGGCCGCACAACGACTTGAAAAGCAGATTTGTGGTTTTAGCTTCTCTTTTGGCCGTAAAACAGCAGATTTGTGGTTTTGGCTTCTCCACAAACCGTACAACGACTTGCCTAGCAGATTTGTGGTTATAGCGCTTCTGTACGGCCTGTACAACGACTTGAAATGCAAATTTCTGGTTTTGGCTTCTGTACTGGCCGAACAACGACTTGAATTGCAGATTTGTGGTTTTGGAATCTCTGTTGGCCGTAAAAAAAGCAGATTTGTGGTTTTGGCTTTTCTACTGGCCGTACGAAAGCAGATTTGTGGTTTTAGCTTCTAAACAAACTGTACAACGACTTGAATAGCAGATTTCTGGTTTTGGCTTCTGTACTGGCCGAACAACGACTTGAATTGCAGATTTGTGGTTTTGGAATCTCTGTTGGCCGTAAAAAAGCAGATTTGTGGTTTTGGCTTCTCTACTGGCCGTACAAAAGCAGATTTGTGGTTTTGGCTTCTCTACTGGCCGTAAAACAGCAGATTTCTGGTTTTGGCTTCTTTTCTGGCCGTACAACGACTTAAAAAGCAGATTTGTGGTTTTAGCTTCTCTTTTGGCCGTAAAATAGCAGATTTGTGGTTTTAGCTTCTCCACAAACCGTACAACGACTTGACTAGCAGATTTGTGGTATTAGCGCTTCTGTACTGCCCGTACAACGACTGTAATTGCAGATATGTGGTTTTGGAATCTCTGTTGGCCGTAAAAAAGCAGATTTGTGGTTTTGGCTTCTCTACTGGCCGTACAAAAGCAGATTTGTGGTTTTGGCTTCTCTACTGGCTGTACAAAAGCAGATTTGTGGTTTTAGCTTCTAAACAAACCGTACAACGACGTGAATAGCAGATTTCTGGTTTTGGCTTTTTTTCTGGCCGTAAAACAGCAGATTTGTGGTTTTGGCTTCTCTTTTGGCCGTAAAACTGCAGATTTGTGGTTTTGGATTCCCTATTGGTCGTACAACAGCAGATTTCTGGTTTTGGCTTCTTTTCTGGCCGTACAACGACTTGAAAAGCAGATTTGTGGTTTTAGCGTCTCTTTTGGCCGTAAAACAGCAGATTTGTAATTTTGGCTTCTCCACAAACCGTACATCGACTTGACTAGCAGATCTGTGGTATTGGCGCTTCTGTACTGGCCGTACAACGACTTGAAATGCAAATTTCTGGTTTTGGCTTCTTTACTGGCCGAACAACGAATTGCAGATTTGTGGCTTTGGCAGCAGATTTGTGGTTTTGGCTTCTCCACAAACCGTACAACGACTTGACTAGCAGATCTGTGGTATTGGCGCTGCTGTACTGGCCGTACAACGACTTGAAAAGCAAATTTCTGGTTTTGGCTTATGTACTGGCCGAACAACGACTTGAATTGCATATTTGTGGTTTTAGAATCTCTGTTGGCCGTAAAAAAGCAGATTTGTGGTTTTGGCTTCTCTACTGGCCGTACAAAAGCAGATTTGTGGTTTCAGCTTCTAAACAAACCGTACAACGACGTGAATAGCAGATTTCTGGTTTTGGCTTTTTTTCTGGTCGTAAAAAAGCAGATTTGTGGTTTTGGCTTCTCTTTTGGCCGTAAAACTGCAGATTTGTGGTTCTGGATTCTCTACTGGCCGTAAAACAGCAGATTTCTGGTTTTGGCTTCTTTTCTGGCCGCACAACGACTTGAAAAGCAGATTTGTGGTTTTAGCTTCTCTTTTGGCCGTAAAACAGCAGATTTGTGGTTTTGGCTTCTCCACAAACCGTACAACGACTTGCCTAGCAGATTTGTGGTTATAGCGCTTCTGTACTGCCTGTACAACGACTTGAAATGCAAATTTCTGGTTTTGGCTTCTGTACTGGCCGAACAACGACTTGAATTGCAGATTTGTGGTTTTGGAATCTCTGTTGGCCGTAAAAAAGCAGATTTGTGGTTTTGGCTTTTCTACTGGCCGTACGAAAGCAGATTTGTGGTTTTAGCTTCTAAACAAACTGTACAACGACTTGAATAGCAGATTTCTGGTTTTGGCTTTTTTTCTGGCCGTACAACGACTTGAAAAGCAGATTTGTGGTTTAAGCGTCTCTTTTGGCCGTAAAACAGCAGATTTGTAATTTTGGCTTCTCCACAAACCGTACAACGACTTGACTAGCAGATCTGTGGTATTGGCGCTTCTGTACTGGCCGTACAACGACTTGAAATGCAAATTTCTGGTTTTGGCTTCTGTACTGGCCGAACAACGACTTGAATTGCAGATTTGTGGTTTTGGCTTCTCTTTTGGCCGTAAAACTGCAGATTGATGGTTTAGGCTTCTCTACTGGTCGTACAACTGCAGATTTCTGGTTTTGGCTTCTTTTCTGGTTTTGGCTTCTTTTCTGGCCGTACAACGACTTGAAAAGCAGATTTGTGGTTTTAGCTTCTCTTTTGGCCGTAAAACAGCAGATTTGTGGTTTTGGCTTCTCCACAAACCGTACAACGACTTGACTAGCAGATCTGTGGTATTGGCGCTGCTGTACTGGCCGTACAACGACTTGAAAAGCAAATTTCTGGTTTTGGCTTCTGTACTGGCCGAACAACGACTTGAAATGCATATTTGTGGTTTTAGAATCTCTGTTGGCCGTAAAAAAGCAGATTTTTGGTTTTGGCTTCTCTACTGGCCGTACAAAAGCAGATTTGTGGTTTTGGCTTCTCTACTGGCCGTACAAAAGCAGATTTGTGGTTTTTGCTTCTAAACAAACTGTACAACGACGTGAATAGCAGATTTCTGGTTTTGGCTTTTTTTCTGGCCGTACAACGACTTGAAAAGCAAATTTCTCGTTTTGGCTTCTGTACTGGCCGAACAACGACTTGAAATGCAGATTTGTGGTTTTGGAATCTCTGTTGGCCGTAAAAAAGCAGATTTGTGATTTTGGCTTCTCTACTGGCCGTACAAAAGCAGATTTGTAGTTTTGGCTTCTTTACTGGCCGTCCAAAAGCAGATTTGTAGTTTTAGCTTCTAAACAAACCGTACAACGACGTAAATAGCAGATTTCTAGTTTTGGCTTTTTTCTGGCCGTACAACGACTTGAATAGCAGATTTGTTGTTTTGGCTTCTCTTTTGGCCGTAAAACAGCAGATTTGTGGTTTTGGCTTCTCTACTGGCCGTACAAAAGCAGATTTGTGGTTTTGGCTTCTCTACTGGCCGTAAAACAGCAGATTTCTGGTTTTGGCTTCTTTTCTGGCCGTACAACGACTTGAAAAGCAGATTTGTGGTTTTAGCTTCTCTTTTGGCCGTAAAACAGCAGATTTGTGGTTTTAGCTTCTCCACAAACCGTACAACGACTTGACTAGCATATTTGTGGTATTAGCGCTTCTGTACTGCCCGTACAACGACTTGAAAAGCAAATTTCTGGTTTTGGCTTCTGTACTGGCCGAACAACGTCTGTAATTGCAGATTTGTGGTTTTGGAATCTCTGTTGGCCGTAAAAAAGCAGATTTGTGGTTTTGGCTTCTCTACTGGCCGTACAAAAGCAGATTTGTGGTTTTGGCTTCTCTACTGGCTGTACAAAAGCAGATTTGTGGTTTTAGCTTCTAAACAAACCGTACAACGACGTGAATAGCAGATTTCTGGTTTTGGCTTTTTTTATGGCCGTAAAACAGCAGATTTGTGGTTTTGGCTTCTCTTTTGGCCGTAAAACTGCAGATTTGTGGTTTTGGATTCCCTATTGGTCGTACAACAGCAGATTTCTGGTTTTGGCTTCTTTTCTGGCCGTACAACGACTTGAAAAGCAGATTTGTGGTTTTAGCGTCTCTTTTGGCCGTAAAACAGCAGATTTGTAATTTTGGCTTCTCCACAAACCGTACAACGACTTGACTAGCAGATCTGTGGTATTGGCGCTTCTGTACTGGCCGTACTACGACTTGAAAAGCAAATTTCTGGTTTTGGCTTCTGTACTGGCCGTACAACGACTTGAATTGCAGATTTGTGGTTTTAGAATCTCTGTTGGCCGTACAAAAGCAGATTTGTGGTTTTTGCTTCTAAACAAACTGTACAACGACGTGAATAGCAGATTTCTGGTTTTGGCTTTTTTTCTGTCCGTACAACGACTTGAAATGCAAATTTCTGGTTTTGGCTTCTGTACTGGCCAAACAACGATCTGAAATGCAGATTTGTGGTTTTGGCTTCTCTGTTGGCCGTAAAAAAGCAGATTTGTGATTTTGGCTTCTCTACTGGCCGTACAAAAGCAGATTTGTAGTTTTAGCTACTAAACAAACCGTACAACGACTTGAATAGCAGATTTGTTGTTTTGGCTTCTCTTTGGGCCGTAAAACAGCAGATTTGTGGTTTTGGCTTCTCTACTGGCCGTACAAAAGCAGATTTGTGGTTTTGGCTTCTCTACTGGCCGTAAAACAGCAGATTTGTGGTTATGGCTTCTTTTCTGGCCGTACAACGACTTGAAAAGCAGATTTGTCGTTTTGGTCTCTCTACTGGCCGTACAAAAGCAGATTTGTGGTTTTGGCTTCTCTACTGGCCGTACGAAAGCAGATTTGTGGTTTTAGCTTCTAAACAAACCGTACAACGACGTGAATAGCAGATTTCTTGTTTTGGCTTTTTTTCTGGCCGTAAAACAGCAGATTTGTGGTTTTGGCTTCTCTTTTGGCCGTAAAACAGCAGATTTGTGGTTTTGGATTCTCTACTGGTCGTACAACAGCAGATTTCTGGTTTTGGCTTCGTTTCTGGCCGTATAACGACTTGAAATGCAGATTTGTGGTTTTAGCTTCTCTTTTGGCTGTAAAACAGCAGATTTGTGGTTTTGGCTTCTCCACAAACCGTACAACGACTTGACTAGCAGATCTGTGGTATTGGCGCTGCTGTACTGGCCGTACAACGACTTGAAAAGCACATTTCTGGTTTTGGCTTCTGTACTGGCCGAACAACGACTTGAATTGCAGATTTGTGGTTTTAGAATCTCTGTTGGCCGTAAAAAAGCAGATTTGTGGTTTTGGCTTCTCTACTGGCCGTACAAAAGCAGATTTGTGGTCTTGGCTTCTCTACAGGCCGTACAAAAGCAGATTTGTGGTTTTTGCTTCTAAACAAACTGTACAACGACGTGAATAGCAGATTTCTGGTTTTGGCTTTTTTTCTGGCCGTACAACGACTTGAAAAGCAAATTTCTGGTTTTGGCTTCTGTACTGGCCAAACAACGACTTGAAATGCAGATTTGTGGTTTTGGAATCTCTGTTGGCCGTAAAAAAGCAGATTTGTGATTTTGGCTTCTCTACTGGCCGTACAAAAGCAGATTTGTAGTTTTGGCTTCTCTACTGGCCGTCCAAAAGCAGATTTGTAGTTTTAGCTTCTAAACAAACTGTACAACGACGTAAATAGCAGATTTCTAGTTTTGGCTTTTTTTTTGGCTGCACAACGACTTGAATAGCAGATTTGTTGTTTTGGCTTCTCTTTTGGCCGTAAAACAGCAGATTTGTGGTTTTGGCTTCTCTACTGGCCGTACAAAAGCAGATTTGTGGTTTTGGCTTCTCTACTGGCCGTAAAACAGCAGATTTCTGGTTTTGGCTTCTTTTCTGGCCGTACAACGACTTGAAAAGCAGATTTGTGGTTTTAGCTTCTCTTTTGGCCGTAAAATAGCAGATTTGTGGTTTTAGCTTCTCCACAAACCGTACAACGACTTGACTAGCAGATTTGTGGTATTAGCGCTTCTGTACTGCCCGTACAACGACTGTAATTGCAGATTTGTGGTTTTGGAATCTCTGTTGGCCGTAAAAAAAGCAGATTTGTGGTTTTGGCTTCTCTACTGGCCGTACAAAAGCAGATTTGTGGTTTTGGCTTCTCTACTGGCTGTACAAAAGCAGATTTGTGGTTTTAGCTTCTAAACAAACCGTACAACGACGTGAATAGCAGATTTCTGGTTTTGGCTTTTTTTCTGGCCGTAAAACAGCAGATTTGTGGTTTTGGCTTCTCTTTTGGCCGTAAAACTGCAGATTTGTGGTTTTGGATTCCCTATTGGTCGTACAACAGCAGATTTCTGGTTTTGGCTTCTTTTCTGGCCGTACAACGACTTGAAAAGCAGATTTGTGGTTTTAGCGTCTCTTTTGGCCGTAAAACAGCAGATTTGTAATTTTGGCTTCTCCACAAACCGTACAACGACTTGACTAGCAGATCTGTGGTATTGGCGCTTCTGTACTGGCCGTACAACGACTTGAAATGCAAATTTCTGGTTTTGGCTTCTGTACTGGCCGAACAACGAATTGCAGATTTGTGGTTTTGGCAGCAGATTTGTGGTTTTGGCTTCTCCACAAACCGTACAACGACTTGACTAGCAGATCTGTGGTATTGGCGCTGCTGTACTGGCCGTACAACGACTTGAAAAGCAAATTTCTGGTTTTGGCTTATGTACTGGCCGAACAACGACTTGAATTGCATATTTGTGGTTTTAGAATCTCTGTTGGCCGTAAAAAAGCAGATTTGTGGTTTTGGCTTCTCTACTGGCCGTACAAAAGCAGATTTGTGGTTTTGGCTTCTCTACTGGCCGTACAAAAGCAGATTTGTAGTTTTTGCTTCTAAACAAACTGTACAACGACGTGAATAGCAGATTTCTGGTTTTGGCTTTTTTTCTGGCCGTACAACGACTTGAAAAGCAAATTTCTGGTTTTGGCTTCTGTACTGGCCAAACAACGACTTGAAATGCAGATTTGTGGTTTTGGAATCTCTGTTGGCCGTAAAAAAGCAGATTTGTGATTTTGGCTTCTCTACTGGCCGTACAAAAGCAGATTTGTGGTTTTGGCTTTTCTACTGGCTGTGCAAAAGCAGATTTGTAGTTTTAGCTTCTAAACAAACCGTAGAACGACGTGAATAGCAGATTTCTGGTTTTGGCTTTTTTTCTGGTCGTAAAACAGCAGATTTGTGGTTTTGGCTTCTCTTTTGGCCGTAAAACTGCAGATTTGTGATTTTGGATTCTCTACTGGCCGTAAAACAGCAGATTTTTGGTTTTGGCTTTTTTTCTGGCCGTACATCGACTTGAAAAGCAGATTTGTGGTTTTAGCGTCTCTTTTGGCCGTAAAACAGCAGATTTGTAATTTTAACTTCTCCACAAACCGTACAACGACTTGACTAGCAGATCTGTGGTATTGGCGCTTCTGTACTGGCCGTACAACGACTTGAAATGCAAATTTCTGGTTTTGGCTTCTGTACTGGCCGAACAACGACTTGAATTGCAGATTTGTGGTTTTGGCTTCTCTTTTGGCCGTAAACCTGCAGATTTGTGGTTTAGGCTTCTCTACTGGTCGTACAACTGCAGATTTCTGGTTTTGGCTTCTTTTCTGGCCGTACAACGACTTGAAAAGCAGATTTGTGGTTTTAGCATCTCTTTTGGCCGTAAAACAGCAGATTTGTGGTTTTGGCTTCTCCACAAACCGTACAACGACTTGACTAGCAGATCTGTGGTATTGGCGCTGCTGTACTGGCCGTACAACGACTTGAAAAGCAAATTTCTGGTTTTGGCTTCTGTACTGGCCGAACAACGACTTGAAATGCATATTTGTGGTTTTAGAATCTCTGTTGGCCGTAAAAAAGCAGATTTGTGGTTTTGGCTTCTCTACTGGCCGTACAAAAGCAGATTTGTGGTTTTGGCTTCTCTACTGGCCGTACAAAAGCAGATTTGTAGTTTTTGCTTCTAAACAAACTGTACAACGACGTGAATAGCAGATTTCTGGTTTTGGCTTTTTTTCTGGCCGTACAACGACTTGAAAAGCAAATTTCTGGTTTTGGCTTCTGTACTGGCCAAACAACGACTTGAAATACAGATTTGTGGTTTTTGTATCTCTGTTGGCCGTAAAAAAGCAGATTTGTGATTTTGGCTTCTCTACTGGCCGTACAAAAGCAGATTTGTAGTTTTGGCTTCTCTACTGGCCGTCCAAAAGCAGATTTGTAGTTTTAGCTTCTAAACAAACCGTACAACGACGTAAATAGCAGATTTATAGTTTTGGCTTTTATTCTGGCCGTACAACGACTTGAATAGCAGATTTTTTGTTTTGGCTTCTCTTTTGGCCGTATAACAGCAGATTTGTGGTTTTGGAATCTCTGTTGGCCGTAAAAAAGCAGATTTGTGATTTTGGCTTCTCTACTGGCCGTACAAAAGCAGATTTGTAGTTTTGGCTTCTCTACTGGCCGTCCAAAAGCAGATTTGTAGTTTTAGCTTCTAAACAAACCGTACAACGACGTAAATAGCAGATTTATAGTTTTGGCTTTTATTCTGGCCGTACAACGACTTGAAAAGCAGATTTGTGGTTTTAGCTTCTCTTTTGGCCGTAAAACAGCAGATTTGTGGTTTTGGCTTCTCCACAAACCGTACAACGACTTGACTAGCAGATTTGTGGTATTAGCGCTTCTGTACTGCCCGTACAACGACTTAAAAAGCAAATTTCTGGTTTTGGTTTCTGTACTGGCCGAACAACGACTGTAATTGCAGATTTGTGGTTTTGGAATCTCTGTTGGCCGTGAAAAAAGAAGATTTGTGGTTTAAGCTTCTCTACTGGCCGTACAAAAGCAGATTTGTGGTTTTGGCTTCTCTACTGGCTGTACAAAAGCAGATTTGTGGCTTTAGCTTCTAAACAAACCGTACAACGACTTGAAAAGCAGATTTGTGGTTTTAGCTTCTCTTTTGGCCGTAAAACAGCAGATTTGTGGTTTTGGCTTCTCCACAAACCGTACAACGACTTGACTAGCAGATCTGTGGTATTGGCGCTGCTGTACTGGCCGTACAACGACTTGAAAAGCAAATTTCTGGTTTTGGCTTCTGTACTGGCCGAACAACGACTTGAAATGCATATTTGTGGTTTTAGAATCTCTGTTGGCCGTAAAAAAGCAGATTTGTGGTTTTGGCTTCTCTACTGGCCGTACAAAAGCATATTTGTGGTTTTTGCTTCTAAACAAACTGTACAACGACGTGAATAGCAGATTTCTGGTTTTGGCTTTTTTTCTGGCCGTACAACGACTTGAAAAGCAAATTTCTGGTTTTGGCTTCTGTACTGGCCAAACAACGACTTGAAATGCAGATTTGTGGTTTTGGAATCTCTGTTGGCCGTAAAAAAGCAGATTTGTGATTTTGGCTTCTCTACTGGCCGTACAAAAGCAGATTTGTAGTTTTGGCTTCTCTACTGGCCGTCCAAAAGCAGATTTGTAGTTTTAGCTTCTAAACAAACCGTACAACGACGTAAATAGCAGATTTCTAGTTTTGGCTTTTTTTCTGGCCGTACAACGACTTGAATAGCAGATTTGTTGTTTTGGCTTCTCTTTTGGCCGTAAAACAGCAGATTTGTGGTTTTGGCTTTTCTACTGGCCGTACAAAAGCAGATTTGTGGTTTTGGCTTCTCTACTGGCTGTACAAAAGCAGATTTGTGGTTTTAGCTTCTAAACAAACCGTACAACGACGTGAATAGCAGATTTCTGGTTTTGGCTTTTTTTATGGCCGTAAAACAGCAGATTTGTGGTTTTGGATTCCCTATTGGTCGTACAACTGCAGATTTCTGGTTTTGGCTTCTTTTCTGGCCGTACAACGACTTGAAAAGCAGATTTGTGGTTTTAGCGTCTCTTTTGGCCGTAAAACAGCAGATTTGTAATTTTGGCTTCTCCACAAACCGTAACACGACTTGACTAGCAGATCTGTGATATTGGCGCTTCTGTACTGGCCGTACAACGACTTGAAAAGCAAATTTCTGGTTTTGGCTTCTGTACTGGCCGAACAACGACTTGAATTGCAGATTTCTGGTTTTGTCTTTTTTTTCTGGCCGTAAAACAGCAGATTTGTGGTTTTGGCTTCTCTTTTGGCCGTAAAACTGCAGATTTGTGGTTTTGGATTCTCTACTGGTCGTACAACAGCAGATTTCTGGTTTTGGCTTCTTTTCTGGCCGTACAACGACTTGAAAAGCAGATTTGTGGTTTTAGCGTCTCTTTTGGCCGTAAAACAGCAGATTTGTAATTTTGGCTTCTCCACAAACCGTACAACGACTTGACTAGCAGATCTGTGGTATTGGCGCTTCTGTACTGGCCGTACAACGACTTGAAATGCAAATTTCTGGTTTTGGCTTCTGTACTGGCCGAACAACGAATTGCAGATTTGTTGTTTTGGCTTCTCTTTTGGCCGTAAAACTGCAGATTTGTGGTTTTGGATTCTCTACTGGTCGTACAACAGCAGATTTCTGGTTTTGGCTTCTTTTCTGGCCGTACAACGACTTGAAAAGCAGATTTGTGGTTTTGGCTTATGTACTGGCCGAACAACGACTTGAATTGCATATTTGTGGTTTTAGAATCTCTGTTGGCCGTAAAAAAGCAGATTTGTGGTTTTGGCTTCTCTACTGGCCGTACAAAAGCAGATTTGTGGTTTTGGCTTCTCTACTGGCCGTACAAAAGCAGATTTGTAGTTTTTGCTTCTAAACAAACTGTACAACGACGTGAATAGCAGATTTCTGGTTTTGGCTTTTTTTCTGGCCGTACAACGACTTGAAAAGCAAATTTCTGGTTTTGGCTTCTGTACTGGCCAAACAACGACTTGAAATGCAGATTTGTGGTTTTGGAATCTCTGTTGGCCGTAAAAAAGCAGATTTGTGATTTTGGCTTCTCTACTGGCCGTACAAAAGCAGATTTGTAGTTTTGGCTTCTCTACTGGCCGTCCAAAAGCAGATTTGTAGTTTTAGCTTCTAAACAAACCGTACAACGACGTAAATAGCAGATTTATAGTTTTGGCTTTTTTTTCTGGCCGTACAACGACTTGAATAGCAGATTTGTTGTTTTGGCTTCTCTTTTGGCCGTATAACAGCAGATTTGTGGTTTTGTTTCTCTACTGGCCGTACAAAAGCAGATTTGTGGTTTTGGCTTCTCTACTGGTCGTACAACGACTTGAAAAGCAGATTTGTGGTTTTAGCTTCTCTTTTGGCCGTAAAACAGCAGATTTGTGGTTTTGGCTTCTCCACAAACCGTACAACGACTTGACTAGCAGATTTGTGGTATTAGCGCTTCTGTACTGCCCGTACAACGACTTAAAAAGCAAATTTCTGGTTTTGGTTTCTGTACTGGCCGAACAACGACTGTAATTGCAGATTTGTAATTTTGGAATTTCTGTTGGCCGTAAAAAAGCAGATTTGTGGTTTAAGTTTCTCTACTGGCCGTACAAAAGCAGATTTGTGGTTTTGGCTTCTCTACTGGCTGTACAAAAGCAGATTTGTGGTTTTAGCTTCTAAACAAACCGTACAAAGACTTGAAAAGCAGATTTTTGGTTTTAGCTTCTCTTTTGGCCGTAAAACAGCAGATTTGTGGTTTTGGCTTCTCCACAAACCGTACAACGACTTGACTAGCAGATCTGTGGTATTGGCGCTGCTGTACTGGCCGTACAACGACTTGAAAAGCAAATTTCTGGTTTTGGCTTCTGTACTGGCCGAACAACGACTTGAAATGCATATTTGTGGTTTTAGAATCTCTGTTGGCCGTAAAAAAGCAGATTTGTGGTTTTGGCTTCTCTACTGGCCGTAGAAAAGCATATTTGTGGTTTTTGCTTCTAAACAAACTGTACAACGACGTGAATAGCAGATTTCTGGTTTTGGCTTTTTTTCTGGCCGTACAACGACTTGAAAAGCAAATTTCTGGTTTTGGCTTCTGTACTGGCCAAACAACGACTTGAAATGCAGATTTGTGGTTTTGGAATCTCTGTTGGCCGTAAAAAAGCAGATTTGTGATTTTGGCTTCTCTACTGGCCGTACAAAAGCAGATTTGTAGTTTTGGCTTCTCTACTGGCCGTCCAAAAGCAGATTTGTAGTTTTAGCTTCTAAACAAACCGTATAACGACGTAAATAGCAGATTTCTAGTTTTGGCTTTTTTTCTGGCCGTACAACGACTTGAATAGCAGATTTGTTGTTTTGGCTTCTCTTTTGGCCGTAAAACAGCAGATTTGTGGTTTTGGCTTCTCTACTGGCCGTACAAAAGCAGATTTGTGGTTTTGGCTTCTCTACTGGCCGTAAAACAGCAGATTTCTGGTTTTGGCGTCTTTTCTGGCCGTACAACGACTTGAAAAGCAGATTTGTGGTTTTAGCTTCTCTTTTGGCCTTAAAACAGCAGATTTGTGGTTTTAGCTTCTCCACAAACCGTACAACGACTTGACTAGCAGATTTGTGGTATTAGCGCTTCTGTACTGCCCGTACAACGACTTGAAAAGCAAATTTCTTGTTTTGGCTTCTGTACTGGCCGAACAACGACTGTAATTGCAGATTTGTGGTTTTGGAATCTCTGTTGGCCGTAAAAAAGCAGATTTGTGGTTTTGGCTTCTCTACTGGCCGTACAAAAGCAGATTTGTGGTTTTGGCTTCTCTACTGGCTGTACAAAAGCAGATTTGTGGTTTTAGCTTCTAAACAAACCGTACAACGACGTGAATAGCAGATTTCTGGTTTTGGCTTTTTTTATGGCCGTAAAACAGCAGATTTGTGGTTTTGGCTTCTCTTTTGGCCGTAAAACTGCAGATTTGTGGTTTTGGATTCCCGATTGGTCGTACAACAGCAGATTTCTGGTTTTGGCTTCTTTTCTGGCCGTACAACGACTTGAAAAGCAGATTTGTGGTTTTAGCGTCTCTTTTGGCCGTAAAACAGCAGATTTGTAATTTTGGCTTCTCCACAAACCGTACAACGACTTGACTAGCAGATCTGTGGTATTGGCGCTTCTGTACTGGCCGTACAAAGACTTGAAAAGCAAATTTCTGGTTTTGGCTTCTGTACTGGCCGAACAACGACTTGAATTGCAGATTTCTGGTTTTGTCTTTTTTTTCTGGCCGTAAAACAGCAGATTTGTGGTTTTGGCTTCTCTTTTGGCCGTAAAACTGCAGATTTGTGGTTTTGGATTCTCTACTGGTCGTACAACAGCAGATTTCTGGTTTTGGCTTCTTTTCTGGCCGTACAACGACTTGAAAAGCAGATTTGTGGTTTTAGCGTCTCTTTTGGCCGTAAAACAGCAGATTTGTAATTTTGGCTTCTCCACAAACCGTACAACGACTTGACTAGCAGATCTGTGGTATTGGCGCTTCTGTACTGGCCGTACAACGACTTGAAATGCAAATTTCTGGTTTTGGCTTCTGTACTGGCCGAACAACGAATTGCAGATTTGTGGTTTTGGCTTCTCTTTTGGCCGTAAAACTGCAGATTTGTGGTTTTGGATTCTCTACTGGTCGTACAACAGCAGATTTCTGGTTTTGGCTTCTTTTCTGGCCGTACAACGACTTGAAAAGCAGATTTGTGGTTTTAGCTTCTCTTTTGGCCGTAAAACAGCAGATTTGTGGTTTTGGCTTCTCCACAAACCGTACAACGACTTGACTAGCAGATTTGTGGTTATAGCGCTTCTGTACTGCCCGTACAACGACTTGAAATGCAAATTTCTGGTTTTGGCTTCTGTACTGGCCGAACAACGACTTGAATTGCAGATTTGTGGTTTTGGAATCTCTTTTGGCTGTAAAAAAGCAGATTTGTGGTTTTGGCTTCTCTACTGGCCGTACGGAAGCAGATTTGTGGTTTTAGCTTCTAAACAAACCGTACTTCGACTTGAAAAGCAAATAACTGGTTTTGGCTTCTGTACTGGCCAAACAACGACTTGAAATGCAGATTTGTTGTTTTGGAATCTCTGTTGGCCGTAATAAAGCAGATTTGTGATTTTGGCTTCTCTACTGGCCTTACAAAAGCAGATTTGTAGTTTTGGCTTCTCTACTGGCCGTACAAAAGCAGATTTGTAGTTTTAGCTTCTAAACAAACCGTACAACGACGTAAATAGCAGATTTCTAGTTTTGGCTTCTCTTTTGGCCGTAAAACAGCAGATTTGTGGTTTTGGCTTCTCTACTGGCCGTACAAAAGCAGATTTGTGGTTTTGGCTTCTCTACTGGCCGTTAAACAGCAGATTTCTGGTTTTGGCTTCTTTTCTGGCCGTACAATGACTTGAAAAGCAGATTTGTGGTTTTAGCTTCTCTTTTGGCCGTAAAACAGCAGATTTGTGGTTTTGGCTTCTCCGCAAACCGTACAACGACTTGACTAGCAGATTTGTGGTATTAGCGCTTCTGTACTGCCCGTACAACGACTTGAAATGCAAATTTCTTTTTTGGCTTCTGTACTGGCCGAACAACGACTTGAATTGCAGATTTGTGGTTATGGAATGTCTGTTGGCCGTAAAAAAGCAGATTTGTGGTTTTGGCTTCTCTTTTGGCCGTAAAACTGCAGATTTGTGGTTTTGGATTCTCTACTGGTCGTACAACAGCAGATTTCTGGTTTTGGCTTCTTTTCTGGCCGTACAACGACTTGAAAAGCAGATTTGTGGTTTTAGCGTCTCTTTTGGCCGTAAAACAGCAGATTTGTAATTTTGGCTTCTCCACAAACCGTACAACGACTTGACTAGCAGATCTGTGGTATTGGCGCTTCTGTACTGGCCGTACAACGACTTGAAATGCAAATTTCTCGTTTTGGCTTCTGTACTGGCCGAACAACGAATTGCAGATTTGTTGTTTTGGCTTCTCTTTTGGCCGTAAAACTGCAGATTTGTGGTTTTGGATTCTCTACTGGTCGTACAACAGCAGATTTCTGGTTTTGGCTTCTTTTCTGGCCGTACAACGACTTGAAAAGCAGATTTGTGGTTTTGGCTTATGTACTGGCCGAACAACGACTTGAATTGCATATTTGTGGTTTTAGAATCTCTGTTGGCCGTAAAAAAGCAGATTTGTGGTTTTGGCTTCTCTACTGGCCGTACAAAAGCAGATTTGTGGTTTTGGCTTCTCTACTGGCCGTACAAAAGCAGATTTGTAGTTTTTGCTTCTAAACAAACTGTACAACGACGTGAATAGCAGATTTCTGGTTTTGGCTTTTTTTCTGGCCGTACAACGACTTGAAAAGCAAATTTCTGGTTTTGGCTTCTGTACTGGCCAAACAACGACTTGAAATGCAGATTTGTGGTTTTGGAATCTCTGTTGGCCGTAAAAAAGCAGATTTGTGATTTTGGCTTCTCTACTGGCCGTACAAAAGCAGATTTGTAGTTTTGGCTTCTCTACTGGCCGTCCAAAAGCAGATTTGTAGTTTTAGCTTCTAAACAAACCGTACAACGACGTAAATAGCAGATTTATAGTTTTGGCTTTTTTTTCTGGCCGTACAACGACTTGAATAGCAGATTTGTTGTTTTGGCTTCTCTTTTGGCCGTATAACAGCAGATTTGTGGTTTTGTTTCTCTACTGGCCGTACAAAAGCAGATTTGTGGTTTTGGCTTCTCTACTGGTCGTAAAACAGCAGATTTCTGGTTTTGGCTTCTTTTCTGGCCGTACAACGACTTGAAAAGCAGATTTGTGGTTTTAGCTTCTCTTTTGGCCGTAAAACAGCAGATTTGTGGTTTTGGCTTCTCCACAAACCGTACAACGACTTGACTAGCAGATTTGTGGTATTAGCGCTTCTGTACTGCCCGTACAACGACTTAAAAAGCAAATTTCTGGTTTTGGTTTCTGTACTGGCCGAACAACGACTGTAATTGCAGATTTGTAATTTTGGAATTTCTGTTGGCCGTAAAAAAGCAGATTTGTGGTTTAAGTTTCTCTACTGGCCGTACAAAAGCAGATTTGTGGTTTTGGCTTCTCTACTGGCTGTACAAAAGCAGATTTGTGGTTTTAGCTTCTAAACAAACCGTACAACGACTTGAAAAGCAGATTTTTGGTTTTAGCTTCTCTTTTGGCCGTAAAACAGCAGATTTGTGGTTTTGGCTTCTCCACAAACCGTACAACGACTTGACTAGCAGATCTGTGGTATTAGCGCTGCTGTACTGGCCGTACAACGACTTGAAAAGCAAATTTCTGGTTTTGGCTTCTGTACTGGCCGAACAACGACTTGAAATGCATATTTGTGGTTTTAGAATCTCTGTTGGCCGTAAAAAAGCAGATTTGTGGTTTTGGCTTCTCTACTGGCCGTACAAAAGCATATTTGTGGTTTTTGCTTCTAAACAAACTGTACAACGACGTGAATAGCAGATTTCTGGTTTTGGCTTTTTTTCTGGCCGTACAACGACTTGAAAAGCAAATTTCTTGTTTTGGCTTCTGTACTGGCCAAACAACGACTTGAAATGCAGATTTGTGGTTTTGGAATCTCTGTTGGCCGTAAAAAAGCAGATTTGTGATTTTGGCTTCTCTACTGGCCGTACAAAAGCAGATTTGTAGTTTTGGCTTCTCTACTGGCCGTCCAAAAGCAGATTTGTAGTTTTAGCTTCTAAACAAACCGTATAACGACGTAAATAGCAGATTTCTAGTTTTGGCTTTTTTTCTGGCCGTACAACGACTTGAATAGCAGATTTGTTGTTTTGGCTTCTCTTTTGGCCGTAAAACAGCAGATTTGTGGTTTTGGCTTCTCTACTGGCCGTACAAAAGCAGATTTGTGGTTTTGGCTTCTCTACTGGCCGTAAAACAGCAGATTTCTGGTTTTGGCGTCTTTTCTGGCCGTACAACGACTTGAAAAGCAGATTTGTGGTTTTAGCTTCTCTTTTGGCCTTAAAACAGCAGATTTGTGGTTTTAGCTTCTCCACAAACCGTACAACGACTTGACTAGCAGATTTGTGGTATTAGCGCTTCTGTACTGCCCGTACAACGACTTGAAAAGCAAATTTCTTGTTTTGGCTTCTTTACTGGCCGAACAACGACTGTAATTGCAGATTTGTGGTTTTGGAATCTCTGTTGGCCGTAAAAAAGCAGATTTGTGGTTTTGGCTTCTCTACTGGCCGTACAAAAGCAGATTTCTGGTTTTGGCTTCTTTTCTGGCCGTACAATGACTTGAAAAGCAGATTTGTGGTTTTAGCTTCTCTTTTGGACGTAAAACAGCAGATTTGTGGTTTTGGCTTCTCCGCAAACCGTACAACGACTTGACTAGCAGATTTGTGGTATTAGCGCTTCTGTACTGCCCGTACAACGACTTGAAATGCAAATTTCTTTTTTGGCTTCTGTACTGACCGAACAACGACTTGAATTGCAGATTTGTGGTTATGGAATGTCTGTTGGCCGTAAAAAAGCAGATTTGTGGTTTTGGCTTCTCTTTTGGCCGTAAAACTGCAGATTTGTGGTTTTGGATTCTCTACTGGTCGTACAACAGCAGATTTCTGGTTTTGGCTTCTTTTCTGGCCGTACAACGACTTGAAAAGCAGATTTGTGGTTTTAGCGTCTCTTTTGGCCGTAAAACAGCAGATTTGTAATTTTGGCTTCTCCACAAACCGTACAACGACTTGACTAGCAGATCTGTGGTATTGGCGCTTCTGTACTGGCCGTACAACGACTTGAAATGCAAATTTCTGGTTTTGGCTTCTGTACTGGCCGAACAACGAATTGCAGATTTGTTGTTTTGGCTTCTCTTTTGGCCGTAAAACTGCAGATTTGTGGTTTTGGATTCTCTACTGGTCGTACAACAGCAGATTTCTGGTTTTGGCTTCTTTTCTGGCCGTACAACGACTTGAAAAGCAGATTTGTGGTTTTGGCTTATGTACTGGCCGAACAACGACTTGAATTGCATATTTGTGGTTTTAGAATCTCTGTTGGCCGTAAAAAAGCAGATTTGTGGTTTTGGCTTCTCTACTGGCCGTACAAAAGCAGATTTGTGGTTTTGGCTTCTCTACTGGCCGTACAAAAGCAGATTTGTAGTTTTTGCTTCTAAACAAACTGTACAACGACGTGAATAGCAGATTTCTGGTTGTGGCTTTTTTTCTGGCCGTACAACGACTTGAAAAGCAAATTTCTGGTTTTGGCTTCTGTACTGGCCAAACAACGACTTGAAATGCAGATTTGTGGTTTTGGAATCTCTGTTGGCCGTAAAAAAGCAGATTTGTGATTTTGGCTTCTCTACTGGCCGTACAAAAGCAGATTTGTAGTTTTGGCTTCTCTACTGGCCGTCCAAAAGCAGATTTGTAGTTTTAGCTTCTAAACAAACCGTACAACGACGTAAATAGCAGATTTATAGTTTTGGCTTTTTTTTCTGGCCGTACAACGACTTGAATAACAGATTTGTTGTTTTGGCTTCTCTTTTGGCCGTATAACAGCAGATTTGTGGTTTTGTTTCTCTACTGGCCGTACAAAAGCAGATTTGTGGTTTTGGCTTCTCTACTGGTCGTAAAACAGCAGATTTCTGGTTTTGGCTTCTTTTCTGGCCGTACAACGACTTGAAAAGCAGATTTGTGGTTTTAGCTTCTCTTTTGGCCGTAAAACAGCAGATTTGTGGTTTTGGCTTCTCCACAAACCGTACAACGACTTGACTAGCAGATTTGTGGTATTAGCGCTTCTGTACTGCCCGTACAACGACTTAAAAAGCAAATTTCTGGTTTTGGTTTCTGTACTGGCCGAACAACGACTGTAATTGCAGATTTGTAATTTTGGAATTTCTGTTGGCCGTAAAAAAGCAGATTTGTGGTTTAAGTTTCTCTACTGGCCGTACAAAAGCAGATTTGTGGTTTTGGCTTCTCTACTGGCTGTACAAAAGCAGATTTGTGGTTTTAGCTTCTAAACAAACCGTACAACGACTTGAAAAGCAGATTTTTGGTTTTAGCTTCTCTTTTGGCCGTAAAACAGCAGATTTGTGGTTTTGGCTTCTCCACAAACCGTACAACGACTTGACTAGCAGATCTGTGGTATTGGCGCTGCTGTACTGGCCGTACAACGACTTGAAAAGCAAATTTCTGGTTTTGGCTTCTGTACTGGCCAAACAACGACTTGAAATGCATATTTGTGGTTTTAGAATCTCTGTTGGCCGTAAAAAAGCAGATTTGTGGTTTTGGCTTCTCTACTGGCCGTACAAAAGCATATTTGTGGTTTTTGCTTCTAAACAAACTGTACAACGACGTGAATAGCAGATTTCTGGTTTTGGCTTTTTTTCTGGCCGTACAACGACTTGAAAAGCAAATTTCTGGTTTTGGCTTCTGTACTGGCCAAACAACGACTTGAAATGCAGATTTGTGGTTTTGGAATCTCTGTTGGCCGTAAAAAAGCAGATTTGTGATTTTGGCTTCTCTACTGGCCGTACAAAAGCAGATTTGTAGTTTTGGCTTCTCTACTGGCCGTCCAAAAGCAGATTTGTAGTTTTAGCTTCTAAACAAACCGTATAACGACGTAAATAGCAGATTTCTAGTTTTGGCTTTTTTTCTGGCCGTACAACGACTTGAATAGCAGATTTGTTGTTTTGGTTTCTCTTTTGGCCGTAAAACAGCAGATTTGTGGTTTTGGCTTCTCTACTGGCCGTACAAAAGCAGATTTGTGGTTTTGGCTTCTCTACTGGCCGTAAAACAGCAGATTTCTGGTTTTGGCGTCTTTTCTAGCCGTACAACGACTTGAAAAGCAGATTTGTGGTTTTAGCTTCTCTTTTGGCCTTAAAACAGCAGATTTGTGGTTTTAGCTTCTCCACAAACCGTACAACGACTTGACTAGCAGATTTGTGGTATTAGCGCTTCTGTACTGCCCGTACAACGACTTGAAAAGCAAATTTCTTGTTTTGGCTTCTTTACTGGCCGAACAACGACTGTAATTGCAGATTTGTGGTTTTGGAATCTCTGTTGGCCGTAAAAAAGCAGATTTGTGGTTTTGGCTTCTCTACTGGCCGTACAAAAGCAGATTTGTGGTTTTGGCTTCTCTACTGGCTGTACAAAAGCAGATTTGTGGTTTTAGCTTCTAAACAAACCGTACAACGACGTGAATAGCAGATTTCTGGTTTTGGCTTTTTTTACGGCCGTAAAACAGCAGATTTGTGGTTTTGGCTTCTCTTTTGGCCGTAAAACTGCAGATTTGTGGTTTTGGATTCCCGATTGGTCGTACAACAGCAGATTTCTGGTTTTGGCTTCTTTTCTGGCCGTACAACGACTTGAAAAGCAGATTTGTGGTTTTAGCGTCTCTTTTGGCCGTAAAACAGCAGATTTGTAATTTTGGCTTCTCCACAAACCGTACAACGACTTGACTAGCAGATCTGTGGTATTGGCGCTTCTGTACTGGCCGTACAACGACTTGAAATGCAAATTTCTGGTTTTGGCTTCTGTACTGGCCGAACAACGAATTGCAGATTTGTGGTTTTGGCTTCTCTTTTGGCCGTAAAACTGCAGATTTGTGGTTTTGGATTCTCTACTGGTCGTACAACAGCAGATTTCTGGTTTTGGCTTCTTTTCTGGCCGTACAACGACTTGAAAAGCAGATTTGTGGTTTTAGCTTCTCTTTTGGCCGTAAAACAGCAGATTTGTGGTTTTGGCTTCTCCACAAACCGTACAACGACTTGACTAGCAGATTTGTGGTTATAGCGCTTCTGTACTGCCCGTACAACGACTTGAAATGCAAATTTCTGGTTTTGGCTTCTGTACTGGCCGAACAACGACTTGAATTGCAGATTTGTGGTTTTGGAATCTCTTTTGGCTGTAAAAAAGCAGATTTGTGGTTTTGGCTTCTCTACTGGCCGTACGGAAGCAGATTTGTGGTTTTAGCTTCTAAACAAACCGTACTTTGACTTGAAAAGCAAATAACTGGTTTTGGCTTCTGTACTGGCCAAACAACGACTTGAAATGCAGATTTGTTGTTTTGGAATCTCTGTTGGCCGTAATAAAGCAGATTTGTGATTTTGGCTTCTCTACTGGCCTTACAAAAGCAGATTTGTAGTTTTGGCTTCTCTACTGGCCGTACAAAAGCAGATTTGTAGTTTTAGCTTCTAAACAAACCGTACAACGACGTAAATAGCAGATTTCTAGTTTTGGTTTTTTTTTCTGGCCGTACAACGACTTGAATAGCAGATTTGTTGTTTTGGCTTCTCTTTTGGCCGTAAAACAGCAGATTTGTGGTTTTGGCTTCTCTACTGGCCGTACAAAAGCAGATTTGTGGTTTTGGCTTCTCTACTGGCCGTTAAACAGCAGATTTCTGGTTTTGGCTTCTTTTCTGGCTGTACAATGACTTGAAAAGCAGATTTGTGGTTTTAGCTTCTCTTTTGGCCGTAAAACAGCAGATTTGTGGTTTTGGCTTCTCCGCAAACCGTACAACGACTTGACTAGCAGATTTGTGGTATTAGCGCTTCTGTACTGCCCGTACAACGACTTGAAATGCAAATTTCTTTTTTGGCTTCTGTACTGGCCGAACAACGACTTGAATTGCAGATTTGTGGTTATGGAATGTCTGTTGGCCGTAAAAAAGCAGATTTGTGGTTTTGGCTTCTCTACTGGCCGTACAAAAGCAGATTTGTGTTTTTGGCTTCTCTACTGGCCGTACGAAAGCAGATTTGTGGTTTTAGCTTCTAAACAAACCGTACAACGACGTGAATAGCAGATTTCTGGTTTTGGCTTTTTTTCTGGCGTAAAACAGCAGATTTGTGGTTTTGGCTTCTCTTTTCGCCGTAAAACTGCAGATTTGTTGTTTTGGCTTCTTTTCTGGCCGTACAACGACTTGAAAAGCAGATTTGTGGTTTTATCTTCTCTTTTGGCCGTAAAACAGCAGATTTGTGGTTTTGGCTTCTCCACAAACCGTACAACGACTTGACTAGCAGATTTGTGGTTATAGCGCTTCTGTTCTGCCCGTACAACGACTTGAAATGCAAATTTCTGGTTTTGGCTTCTGTACTGGCCGAACAACGACTTGAACAGCAGATTTGCGGTTTTGGAATCTCTGTTGGCCGTAAAAAAGCAGATTTGTGGTTTTAGCTTCTCTACTGGCCGTACGAAAGCAGATTTGTGGTTTTAGCTTCTAAACAAACCGTACAACGACGTGAATAGCAGATTTCTGGTTTTGGCTTTTTTTCTGGCCGTAAAACAGCAGATTTGTGGTTTTGGCTTCTCTTCTGGCTGTACAAAAGCAGATTTGTGGTTTTAGCTTCTAAACAAACCGTACAACGACGTGAATAGCAGATTTCTGGTTTTGGCTTTTTTTCTGGCCGTAAAACAGCAGATTTGTGGTTTTGGCTTCTCTTTTGGCCGTAAAACTGCAGATTTGTGGTTTTGGATTCTCTACTGGCCGTAAAACAGCAGATTTCCGGTTTTCGCTTCTTTTCTGGCCGTACAACGACTTGAAAAGCAGATTTGTGGTTTTAGCTTCTCTTTTGGCCGTAAAACAGCAGATTTGTGGTTTTGGCTTCTCTACAAACCGTACAACGACTCGACTAGCAGATTTGTGGTTATAGCGCTTCTGTACTGCCCGTACAACGACTTGAAATGCAAATTTCTGGTTTTGGCTTCTGTACTGGCCGAACAACGACTTGAATTGCAGATTTGTGGTTTTGGAATCTCTGTTGGCCGCAAAAAAGCAGATTTTTTTGTTTTGGCTTCTCTACTGGCCGTACGAAAGCAGATTTGTGGTTTTAGCTTTTAAACAAACCGTACAACGACGTGAATAGCAGATTTCTGGTTTTGGCTTTTTTTCTGGCCGTACAACGACTTGAAAAGCAGATTTGTGGTTTTAGCGTCTCTTTTGGCCGTAAAACAGCAGATTTGTAATTTTGGCTTCTCCACAAACCGTACAACGACTTGACTAGCAGATCTGTGGTATTGGCGCTTCTGTACTGGCCGTACAAAGACTTGAAAAGCAAATTTCTGGTTTTGGCTTCTGTACTGGCCGAACAACGACTTGAATTGCAGATTTCTGGTTTTGTCTTTTTTTTCTGGCCGTAAAACAGCAGATTTGTGGTTTTGGCTTCTCTTTTGGCCGTAAAACTGCAGATTTGTGGTTTTGGATTCTCTACTGGTCGTACAACAGCAGATTTCTGGTTTTGGCTTCTTTTCTGGCCGTACAACGACTTGAAAAGCAGATTTGTAGTTTTAGCGTCTCTTTTGGCCGTAAAACAGCAGATTTGTAATTTTGGCTTCTCCACAAACCGTACAACGACTTGACTAGCAGATCTGTGGTATTGGCGCTTCTGTACTGGCCGTACAACGACTTGAAATGCAAATTTCTGGTTTTGGCTTCTGTACTGGCCGAACAACGAATTGCAGATTTGTGGTTTTGGCTTCTCTTTTGGCCGTAAAACTGCAGATTTGTGGTTTTGGATTCTCTACTGGTCGTACAACAGCAGATTTCTGGTTTTGGCTTCTTTTCTGGCCGTACAACGACTTGAAAAGCAGATTTGTGGTTTTAGCTTCTCTTTTGGCCGTAAAACAGCAGATTTGTGGTTTTGGCTTCTCCACAAACCGTACAACGACTTGACTAGCAGATTTGTGGTTATAGCGCTTCTGTACTGCCCGTACAACGACTTGAAATGCAAATTTCTGGTTTTGGCTTCTGTACTGGCCGAACAACGACTTGAATTGCAGATTTGTGGTTTTGGAATCTCTTTTGGCTGTAAAAAAGCAGATTTGTGGTTTTGGCTTCTCTACTGGCCGTACGGAAGCAGATTTGTGGTTTTAGCTTCTAAACAAACCGTACTTCGACTTGAAAAGCAAATAACTGGTTTTGGCTTCTGTACTGGCAAAACAACGACTTGAAATGCAGATTTGTTGTTTTATAATCTCTGTTGGCCGTAATAAAGCAGATTTGTGATTTTGGCTTCTCTACTGGCCTTACAAAAGCAGATTTGTAGTTTTGGCTTCTCTACTGGCCGTACAAAAGCAGATTTGTAGTTTTAGCTTCTAAACAAACCGTACAACGACGTAAATAGCAGATTTCTAGTTTTGGCTTTTTTTTCTGGCCGTACAACGACTTGAATAGCAGATTTGTTGTTTTGGAATGTCTGTTGGCCGTAAAACAGCAGATTTGTGGTTTTGGCTTCTCTACTGGCCGTACAAAAGCAGATTTGTGGTTTTGGCTTCTCTACTGGCCGTTAAACAGCAGATTTCTGGTTTTGGCTTCTTTTCTGGCCGTACAATGACTTGAAAAGCAGATTTGTGGTTTTAGCTTCTCTTTTGGCCGTAAAACAGCAGATTTGTGGTTTTGGCTTCTCCGCAAACCGTACAACGACTTGACTAGCAGATTTGTGGTATTAGCGCTTCTGTACTGCCCGTACAACGACTTGAAATGCAAATTTCTTTTTTGGCTTCTGTACTGGCCGAACAACGACTTGAATTGCAGATTTGTGGTTATGGAATGTCTGTTGGCCGTAAAAAAGCAGATTTGTGGTTTTGGCTTCTCTACTGGCCGTACAAAAGCAGATTTGTGTTTTTGGCTTCTCTACTGGCCGTACGAAAGCAGATTTGTGGTTTTAGCTTCTAAACAAACCGTACAACGACGTGAATAGCAGATTTCTGGTTTTGGCTTTTTTTCTGGCGTAAAACAGCAGATTTGTGGTTTTGGCTTCTCTTTTGGCCGTAAAACTGCAGATTTGTGGTTTTGGCTTCTTTTCTGGCCGTACAACGACTTGAAAAGCAGATTTGTGGTTTTATCTTCTCTTTTGGCCGTAAAACAGCAGATTTGTGGTTTTGGCTTCTCCACAAACCGTACAACGACTTGACTAGCAGATTTGTGGTTATAGCGCTTCTGTACTGCCCGTACAACGACTTGAAATGCAAATTTCTGGTTTTGGCTTCTGTACTGGCCGAACAACGACTTGAATAGCAGATTTGCGGTTTTGGAATCTCTGTTGGCCGTAAAAAAGCAGATTTGTGGTTTTAGCTTCTCTACTGGCCGTACGAAAGCAGATTTGTGGTTTTAGCTTCTAAACAAACCGTACAACGACGTGAATAGCAGATTTCTGGTTTTGGCTTTTTTTCTGGCCGTAAAACAGCAGATTTGTGGTTTTGGCTTCTCTTCTGGCTGTACAAAAGCAGATTTGTGGTTTTAGCTTCAAAACAAACCGTACAACGACGTGAATAGCAGATTTCTGGTTTTGGCTTTTTTTCTGGCCGTAAAACAGCAAATTTGTGGTTTTGGCTTCTCTTTTGGCCGTAAAACTGCAGATTTGTGGTTTTGGATTCTCTACTGGCCGTAAAACAGCAGATTTCCGGTTTTCGCTTCTTTTCTGGCCGTACAACGACTTGAAAAGCAGATTTGTGGTTTTAGCTTCTCTTTTGGCCGTAAAACAGCAGATTTGTGGTTTTGGCTTCTCTACAAACCGTACAACGACTTGACTAGCAGATTTGTGGTTATAGCGCTTCTGTACTGCCCGTACAACGACTTGAAATGCAAATTTCTGGTTTTGGCTTCTGTACTGGCCGAACAACGACTTGAATTGCAGATTTGTGGTTTTGAAATCTCTGTTGGCCGCAAAAAAGCAGATTTTTTTGTTTTGGCTTCTCTACTGGCCGTACGAAAGCAGATTTGTGGTTTTAGCTTTTAAACAAACCGTACAACGACGTGAATAGCAGATTTCTGGTTTTGGCTTTTTTTCTGGCCGTACAACGACTTGAAAAGCAGATTTGTGGTTTTAGCGTCTCTTTTGGCCGTAAAACAGCAGATTTGTAATTTTGGCTTCTCCACAAACCGTACAACGACTTGACTAGCAGATCTGTGGTATTGGCGCTTCTGTACTTGCCGTACAACGACTTGAAATGCAAATTTCTGGTTTTGGCTTCTGTACTGGCCGAACAACGACTTGAATTGCAGATTTGTGGTTTTGGCTTCTCTTTTGGCCGTAAAACTGCAGATTTGTGGTTTTGGCTTCTCTACTGGTCGTACAACTGCAGATTTCTGGTTTTGGCTTCTTTTCTGGCCGTACAACGACTTGAAAAGCAGATTTGTGGTTTTAGCTTCTCTTTTGGCCGTAAAACAGCAGATTTGTGGTTTTGGCTTCTCCACAAACCGTACAACGACTTGACTAGCAGATCTGTGGTATTGGCGCTGCTGTACTGGCCGTACAACGACTTGAAAAGCAAATTTCTGGTTTTGGCTTCTGTACTGGCCGAACAACGACTTGAATTGCATATTTGTGGTTTTAGAATCTCTGTTGGCCGTAAAAAAGCATATTTGATATTTTGGCTTCTCTACTGGCCGTACAAAAGCAGATTTGTAGTTTTGGCTTCTCTACAGGCCGTCCAAAAGCAGATTTGTAGTTTTAGCTTCTAAACAAACCGTACAACGACGTAAATAGCAGATTTCTAGTTTTGGCTTCTCTACTGGCCGTACAAAAGCAGCTTTGTGGTTTTGGCTTCTCTACTGGCCGTAAAACAGCAGATTTCTGGTTTTGGCTTCTTTTCTGGCCGTACAACGACTTGAAAAGCAGATTTGTGGTTTTAGCTTCTCTTTTGGCCGTAAAACAGCAGATTTGTAATTTTGGCTTCTCCACAAACCGTACAACGACTTGACTAGCAGATCTGTGGTATTAGCGCTTCTGTACTGGCCGTACAACGACTTGAAAAGCAAATTTCTGGTTTTGGCTTCTGTACTGACCGAACAACGACTTGAATTGCAGATTTCTGGTTTTGTCTTTTTTTTCTGGCCGTAAAACAGCAGATTTGTGGTTTTGGCTTCTCTTTTGGCCGTAAAACTGCAGATTTGTGGTTTTGGATTCTCTACTGGTCGTACAACAGCAGATTTCTGGTTTTGGCTTCTTTTCTGGCCGTACAACGACTTGAAAAGCAGATTTGTGGTTTTAGCGTCTCTTTTGGCCGTAAAACAGCAGATTTGTAATTTTGGCTTCTCCACAAACCGTACAACGACTTGACTAGCAGATCTGTGGTATTGGCGCTTCTGTACTGGCCGTACAACGACTTGAAATGCAAATTTCTGGTTTTGGCTTCTGTACTGGCCGAACAACGAATTGCAGATTTGTGGTTTTGGCTTCTCTTTTGGCCGTAAAACTGCAGATTTGTGGTTTTGGATTCTCTACTGGTCGTACAACAGCAGATTTCTGGTTTTGGCTTCTTTTCTGGCCGTACAACGACTTGAAAAGCAGATTTGTGGTTTTAGCTTCTCTTTTGGCCGTAAAACAGCAGATTTGTGGTTTTGGCTTCTCCACAAACCGTACAACGACTTGACTAGCAGATTTGTGGTTATAGCGCTTCTGTACTGCCCGTACAACGACTTGAAATGCAAATTTCTGGTTTTGGCTTCTGTACTGGCCGAACAACGACTTGAATTGCAGATTTGTGGTTTTGGCATCTCTTTTGGCTGTAAAAAAGCAGATTTGTGGTTTTGGCTTCTCTACTGGCCGTACGGAAGCAGATTTGTGGTTTTAGCTTCTAAACAAACCGTACTTCGACTTAAAAAGCAAATAACTGGTTTTGGCTTCTGTACTGGCCAAACAACGACTTGAAATGCAGATTTGTTGTTTTGGAATCTCTGTTGGCCGTAATAAAGCAGATTTGTGATTTTGGCTTCTCTACTGGCCGTACAAAAGCAGATTTGTAGTTTTGGCTTCTCTACTGGCCGTACAAAAGCAGATTTGTAGTTTTAGCTTCTAAACAAACCGTACAACGACGTAAATAGCAGATTTCTAGTTTTGGCTTTTTTTCTGGCCGTACAACGACTTGAATAGCAGATTTGTTGTTTTGGCTTCTCTTTTGGCCGTAAAACAGCAGATTTGTGGTTTTGGCTTCTCTACTGGCCGTACAAAAGCAGATTTGTGGTTTTGGCTTCTCTACTGGCCGTTAAACAGCAGATTTCTGGTTTTGGCTTTTTTTCTGGCCGTACAATGACTTGAAAAGCAGATTTGTGGTTTTAGCTTCTCTTTTGGCCGTAAAACAGCAGATTTGTGGTTTTGGCTTCTCCGCAAACCGTACAACGACTTGACTAGCAGAT
Source organism: Anisus vortex (assembly GCA_949126835.1). Classification (NCBI taxonomy): domain Eukaryota; kingdom Metazoa; phylum Mollusca; class Gastropoda; family Planorbidae; genus Anisus; species Anisus vortex. Next base: position 47,674 of record CASBPS010000134.1, read on the forward strand.
TTGTGGTATTAGCGCTTCTGTACTGCCCGTACAACGACTTGAAATGCAAATTTCTTTTTTGGCTTCTGTACTGGCCGAACAACGACTTGAATTGCAGATTTGTGGTTATGGAATGTCTGTTGGCCGTAAAAAAGCAGATTTGTGGTTTTGGCTTCTCTACTGGCCGTACAAAAGCAGATTTGTGTTTTTGGCTTCTCTACTGGCCGTACGAAAGCAGATTTGTGGTTTTAGCTTCTAAACAAACCGTATAACGACGTGAATAGCAGATTTCTGGTTTTGGCTTTTTTTCTGGCGTAAAACAGCAGATTTGTGGTTTTGGCTTCTCTTTTGGCCGTAAAACTGCAGATTTGTGGTTTTGGCTTCTTTTCTGGCCGTACAACGACTTGAAAAGCAGATTTGTGGTTTTATCTTCTCTTTTGGCCGTAAAACAGCAGATTTGTGGTTTTGGCTTCTCCACAAACTGTACAACGACTTGACTAGCAGATTTGTGGTTATAGCGCTTCTGTACTGCCCGTACAACGACTTGAAATGCAAATTTCTGGTTTTGGCTTCTGTACTGGCCGAACAACGACTTGAATAGCAGATTTGCGGTTTTGGAATCTCTGTTGGCCGTAAAAAAGCAGATTTGTGGTTTTAGCTTCTCTATTGGCCGTACGAAAGCAGATTTGTGGTTTTAGCTTCTAAACAAACCGTACAACGACGTGAATAGCAGATTTCTGGTTTTGGCTTTTTTTCTGGCCGTAAAACAGCAGATTTGTGGTTTTGGCTTCTCTTCTGGCTGTACAAAAGCAGATTTGTGGTTTTAGCTTCTAAACAAACCGTACAACGACTTGAATTGCAGATTTCTGGTTTTGTCTTTTTTTTCTGGCCGTAAAACAGCAGATTTGTGGTTTTGGCTTCTCTTTTGGCCGTAAAACTGCAGATTTGTGGTTTTGGATTCTCTACTGGTCGTACAACAGCAGATTTCTGGTTTTGGCTTCTTTTCTGGCCGTACAACGACTTGAAAAGCAGATTTGTGGTTTTAGCGTCTCTTTTGGCCGTAAAACAGCAGATTTGTAATTTTGGCTTCTCCACAAACCGTACAACGACTTGACTAGCAGATCTGTGGTATTGGCGCTTCTGTACTGGCCGTACAACGACTTGAAATGCAAATTTCTGGTTTTGGCTTCTGTACTGGCCGAACAACGAATTGCAGATTTGTGGTTTTGGCTTCTCTTTTGGCCGTAAAACTGCAGATTTGTGGTTTTGGATTCTCTACTGGTCGTACAACAGCAGATTTCTGGTTTTGGCTTCTTTTCTGGCCGTACAACGACTTGAAAAGCAGATTTGTGGTTTTAGCTTCTCTTTTGGCCGTAAAACAGCAGATTTGTGGTTTTGGCTTCTCCACAAACCGTACAACGACTTGACTAGCAGATTTGTGGTTATAGCGCTTCTGTACTGCCCGTACAACGACTTGAAATGCAAATTTCTGGTTTTGGCTTCTGTACTGGCCGAACAACGACTTGAATTGCAGATTTGTGGTTTTGGAATCTCTTTTGGCTGTAAAAAAGCAGATTTGTGGTTTTGGCTTCTCTACTGGCCGTACGGAAGCAGATTTGTGGTTTTAGCTTCTAAACAAACCGTACTTCGACTTAAAAAGCAAATAACTGGTTTTGGCTTCTGTACTGGCCAAACAACGACTTGAAATGCAGATTTGTTGTTTTGGAATCTCTGTTGGCCGTAATAAAGCAGATTTGTGATTTTGGCTTCTCTACTGGCCGTACAAAAGCAGATTTGTAGTTTTGGCTTCTCTACTGGCCGTACAAAAGCAGATTTGTAGTTTTAGCTTCTAAACAAACCGTACAACGACGTAAATAGCAGATTTCTAGTTTTGGCTTTTTTTCTGGCCGTACAACGACTTGAATAGCAGATTTGTTGTTTTGGCTTCTCTTTTGGCCGTAAAACAGCAGATTTGTGGTTTTGGCTTCTCTACTGGCCGTACAAAAGCAGATTTGTGGTTTTGGCTTCTCTACTGGCCGTTAAACAGCAGATTTCTGGTTTTGGCTTTTTTTCTGGCCGTACAATGACTTGAAAAGCAGATTTGTGGTTTTAGCTTCTCTTTTGGCCGTAAAACAGCAGATTTGTGGTTTTGGCTTCTCCGCAAACCGTACAACGACTTGACTAGCAGATTTGTGGTATTAGCGCTTCTGTACTGCCCGTACAACGACTTGAAATGCAAATTTCTTTTTTGGCTTCTGTACTGGCCGAACAACGACTTGAATTGCAGATTTGTGGTTATGGAATGTCTGTTGGCCGTAAAAAAGCAGATTTGTGGTTTTGGCTTCTCTACTGGCCGTACAAAAGCAGATTTGTGTTTTTGGCTTCTCTACTGGCCGTACGAAAGCAGATTTGTGGTTTTAGCTTCTAAACAAACCGTATAACGACGTGAATAGCAGATTTCTGGTTTTGGCTTTTTTTCTGGCGTAAAACAGCAGATTTGTGGTTTTGGCTTCTCTTTTGGCCGTAAAACTGCAGATTTGTGGTTTTGGCTTCTTTTCTGGCCGTACAACGACTTGAAAAGCAGATTTGTGGTTTTATCTTCTCTTTTGGCCGTAAAACAGCAGATTTGTGGTTTTGGCTTCTCCACAAACTGTACAACGACTTGACTAGCAGATTTGTGGTTATAGCGCTTCTGTACTGCCCGTACAACGACTTGAAATGCAAATTTCTGGTTTTGGCTTCTGTACTGGCCGAACAACGACTTGAATAGCAGATTTGCGGTTTTGGAATCTCTGTTGGCCGTAAAAAAGCAGATTTGTGGTTTTAGCTTCTCTACTGGCCGTACGAAAGCAGATTTGTGGTTTTAGCTTCTAAACAAACCGTACAACGACGTGGATAGCAGATTTCTGGTTTTGGCTTTTTTTCTGGCCGTAAAACAGCAGATTTGTGGTTTTGGCTTCTCTTCTGGCTGTACAAAAGCAGATTTGTGGTTTTAGCTTCTAAACAAACCGTACAACGACGTGAATAGCAGATTTCTGGTTTTGGCTTTTTTTCTGGCCGTAAAACAGCAGATTTGTGGTTTTGGCTTCTCTTTTGGCCGTAAAACTGCAGATTTGTGGTTTTGGATATTCTACTGGCCGTAAAACAGCAGATTTCCGGTTTTCGCTTCTTTTCTGGCCGTACAACGACTTGAAAAGCAGATTTGTGGTTTTAGCTTCTTTTTTGGCCGTAAAACAGCAGATTTGTGGTTTTGGAATCTCTGTTGGCCGTAAAAAAGCAGATTTTTTTGTTTTGGCTTCTCTACTGGCCGTACGAAAGCAGATTTCTGGTTTTGGCTTTTATTCTGGCCGTACAACGACTTGAAAAGCAGATTTGTGGTTTTAGCGTCTCTTTTGGCCGTAAAACAGCAGATTTGTAATTTTGGCTTCTCCACAAACCGTACAACGACTTGACTAGCAGATCTGTGGTATTGGCGCTTCTGTACTTGCCGTACAACGACTTGAAATGCAAATTTCTGGTTTTGGCTTCTGTACTGGCCGAACAACGACTTGAATTGCAGATTTGTGGTTTTGGCTTCTCTTTTGGCCGTAAAACTGCAGATTTGTGGTTTTGGCTTCTCTACTGGTCGTACAACTGCAGATTTCTGGTTTTGGCTTCTTTTCTGGCCGTACAACGACTTGAAAAGCAGATTTGTGGTTTTAGCTTCTCTTTTGGCCGTAAAACAGCAGATTTGTGGTTTTGGCTTCTCCACAAACCGTACAACGACTTGACTAGCAGATCTGTGGTAATGGCGCTGCTGCACTGGCCGTACAACGACTTGAAAAGCAAATTTCTGGTTTTGGCTTCTGTACTGGCCGAACAACGACTTGAATTGCATATTTGTGGTTTTAGAATCTCTGTTGGCCGTAAAAAAGCATATTTGATATTTTGGCTTCTCTACTGGCCGTACAAAAGCAGATTTGTAGTTTTGGCTTCTCTACTGGCCGTCCAAAAGCAGATTTGTAGTTTTAGCTTCTAAACAAACCGTACAACGACGTAAATAGCAGATTTCTAGTTTTGGCTTCTCTACTGGCCGTACAAAAGCAGCTTTGTGGTTTTGGCTTCTCTACTGGCCGTAAAACAGCAGATTTCTGGTTTTGGCTTCTTTTCTGGCCGTACAACGACTTGAAAAGCAGATTTGTGGTTTTAGCTTCTCTTTTGGCCGTAAAACAGCAGATTTGTGGTTTTGGCTTCTCCACAAACCGTACAACGACTTGACTAGCAGATTTGTGGTATTAGCGCTTCTGTACTGCCCGTACAACGACTTGAAAAGCAAATTTCTGGTTTTAGCTTCTGTACTGGCCGAACAACGACTGTAATTGCAGATTTGTGGTTTTGGAATCTCTGTTGTTCGTAAAAAAGCAGATTTGTGGTTTTGGCTTCTCTACTGGCCGTACAAAAGCAGATTTGTGGTTTTGGCTTCTCTTCTGGCTGTACAAAAGCAGATTTGTGGTTTTAGCTTCTAAACAAACCGTACAACGACGTGAATAGCAGATTTCTGGTTTTGGCTTTTTTTCTGGCCGTAAAACAGCAGATTTGTGGTTTTGGCTTCTCTTTTGGCCGTAAAACTGCAGATTTGTGGTTTTGGATTCTCTACTGGTCGTACAACAGCAGATTTCTGGTTTTGGCTTCTTTTCTGGCCGTACAACGACTTGAAAAGCAGATTTGTGGTTTTAGCGTCTCTTTTGGCCGTAAAACAGCAGATTTGTAATTTTGGCTTCTCCACAAACCGTACAACGACTTGACTAGCAGATCTGTGGTATTGGCGCTTCTGTACTGGCCGTACAACGACTTGAAATGCAAATTTCTGGTTTTGGCTTCTGTACTGGCCGAACAACGAATTGCAGATTTGTGGTTTTGGCTTCTCTTTTGGCCGTAAAACTGCAGATTTGTGGTTTTGGATTCTCTACTGGTCGTACAACAGCAGATTTCTGGTTTTGGCTTCTTTTCTGGCCGTACAACGACTTGAAAAGCAGATTTGTGGTTTTAGCTTCTCTTTTGGCCGTAAAACAGCAGATTTGTGGTTTTGGCTTCTCCACAAACCGTACAACGACTTGACTAGCAGATTTGTGGTTATAGCGCTTCTGTACTGCCCGTACAACGACTTGAAATGCAAATTTCTGGTTTTGGCTTCTGTACTGGCCGAACAACGACTTGAATTGCAGATTTGTGGTTTTGGAATCTCTTTTGGCTGTAAAAAAGCAGATTTGTGGTTTTGGCTTCTGTACTGGCCGTACGGAAGCAGATTTGTGGTTTTAGCTTCTAAACAAACCGTACTTCGTCTTGAAAAGCAAATAACTGGTTTTGGCTTCTGTATTGGCCAAACAACGACTTGAAATGCAGATTTGTTGTTTTGGAATCTCTGTTGGCCGTAATAAAGCAGATTTGTGATTTTGGCTTCTCTACTGGCCGTACAAAAGCAGATTTGTAGTTTTGGCTTCTCTACTGGCCGTACAAAAGCAGATTTGTAGTTTTAGCTTCTAAACAAACCGTACAACGACGTAAATAGCAGATTTCTAGTTTTGGCTTTTTTTCTGGCCGTACAACGACTTGAATAGCAGATTTGTTGTTTTGGCTTCTCTTTTGGCCGTAAAACAGCAGATTTGTCGTTTTGGCTTCTCTACTGGCCGTACAAAAGCAGATTTGTGGTTTTGGCTTCTCTACTGGCCGTTAAACAGCAGATTTCTGGTTTTGGCTTCTTTTCTGGCCGTACAATGACTTGAAAAGCAGATTTGTGGTTTTAGCTTCTCTTTTGGCCGTAAAACAGAGGATTTGTGGTTTTGGCTTCTCCGCAAACCGTACAACGACTTGACTAGCAGATTTGTGGTATTAGCGCTTCTGTACTGCCCGTACAACGACTTGAAATGCAAATTTCTTTTTTGGCTTCTGTACTGGCCGAACAACGACTTGAATTGCAGATTTGTGGTTATGGAATGTCTGTTGGCCGTAAAAAAGCAGATTTGTGGTTTTGGCTTCTCTACTGGCCGTACAAAAGCAGATTTGTGTTTTTGGCTTCTCTACTGGCCGTACGAAAGCAGATTTGTGGTTTTAGCTTCTAAACAAACCGTACAACGACTCTAATAGCAGATTTCTGGTTTTGGCTTCTCTACTGGCCGTACAAAAGCAGATTTGTGTTTTTGGCTTCTCTACTGGCCGTACGAAAGCAGATTTGTGGTTTTAGCTTCTAAACAAACCGTACAACGACTTGACTAGCAGATTTGTGGTATTAGCGCTTCTGTACTGCCCGTACAACGACTTGAAAAGCAAATTTCTGGTTTTAGCTTCTGTACTGGCCGAACAACGACTGTAATTGCAGATTTGTGGTTTTGGAATCTCTGTTGTCCGTAAAAAAGCAGATTTGTGGTTTTGGCTTCTCTACTGGCCGTACAAAAGCAGATTTGTGGTTTTGGCTTCTCTTCTGGCTGTACAAAAGCAGATTTGTGGTTTTAGCTTCTAAACAAACCGTACAACGACGTGAATAGCAGATTTCTGGTTTTGGCTTTTTTTCTGGCCGTAAAACAGCAGATTTGTGGTTTTGGCTTCTCTTTTGGCCGTAAAACTGCAGATTTGTGGTTTTGGATTCTCTACTGGTCGTACAACAGCAGATTTCTGGTTTTGGCTTCTTTTCTGGCCGTACAACGACTTGAAAAGCAGATTTGTGGTTTTAGCGTCTCTTTTGGCCGTAAAACAGCAGATTCGTAATTTTGGCTTCTCCACAAACCGTACAACGACTTGACTAGCAGATCTGTGGTATTGGCGCTTCTGTACTGGCCGTACAACGACTTGAAATGCAAATTTCTGGTTTTGGCTTCTGTACTGGCCGAACAACGACTTGAATTGCAGATTTCTGGTTTTGTCTTCTCTTTTGGCCGTAAAACTGCAGATTATTGGTTTTGGCTTCTCTTTTGGCCGTAAAACTGCAGATTTGTGGTTTTGGATTCTCTACTGGTCGTACAACAGCAGATTTCTGGTTTTGGCTTCTTTTCTGGCCGTACAACGACTTGAAAAGCAGATTTGTGGTTTTAGCGTCTCTTTTGGCCGTAAAACAGCAGATTTGTAATTTTGGCTTCTCCACAAACCGTACAACGACTTGACTAGCAGATCTGTGGTATTGGCGCTTCTGTACTGGCCGTACAACGACTTGAAATGCAAATTTCTGGTTTTGGCTTCTGTACTGGCCGAACAACGAATTGCAGATTTGTGGTTTTGGCTTCTCTTTTGGCCGTAAAACTGCAGATTTGTGGTTTTGGATTCTCTACTGGTCGTACAACAGCAGATTTCTGGTTTTGGCTTCTTTTCTGGCCGTACAACGACTTGAAAAGCAGATTTGTGGTTTTAGCTTCTCTTTTGGCCGTAAAACAGCAGATTTGTGGTTTTGGCTTCTCCACAAACCGTACAACGACTTGACTAGCAGATTTGTGGTTATAGCGCTTCTGTACTGCCCGTACAACGACTTGAAATGCAAATTTCTGGTTTTGGCTTCTGTACTGGCCGAACAACCGACTTGAATTGCAGATTTGTGGTTTTGGAATCTCTTTTGGCTGTAAAAAAGCAGATTTGTGGTTTTGGCTTCTGTACTGGCCGTACGGAAGCAGATTTGTGGTTTTAGCTTCTAAACAAACCGTACTTCGACTTGAAAAGCAAATAACTGGTATTGGCTTCTGTACTGGCCAAACAACGACTTGAAATGCAGATTTGTTGTTTTGGAATCTCTGTTGGCCGTAATAAAGCAGATTTGTGATTTTGGCTTCTCTACTGGCCGTACAAAAGCAGATTTGTAGTTTTGGCTTCTCTACTGGCCGTACAAAAGCAGATTTGTAGTTTTAGCTTCTAAACAAACCGTACAACGACGTAAATAGCAGATTTCTAGTTTTGGCTTTTTTTCTGGCCGTACAACGACTTGAATAGCAGATTTGTTGTTTTGGCTTCTCTTTTGGCCGTAAAACAGCAGATTTGTCGTTTTGGCTTCTCTACTGGCCGTACAAAAGCAGATTTGTGGTTTTGGCTTCTCTACTGGCCGTTAAACAGCAGATTTCTGGTTTTGGCTTCTTTTCTGGCCGTACAATGACTTGAAAAGCAGATTTGTGGTTTTAGCTTCTCTTTTGGCCGTAAAACAGCAGATTTGTGGTTTTGGCTTCTCTGCAAACCGTACAACGACTTGACTAGCAGATTTGTGGTATTAGCGCTTCTGTACTGCCCGTACAACGACTTGAAATGCAAATTTCTTTTTTGGCTTCTGTCTGTACTGGCCGAACAACGACTTGAATTGCAGATTTGTGGTTAAGGAATGTCTGTTGGCCGTAAAAAAGCAGATTTGTGGTTTTGGCTTCTCTACTGGCCGTACAAAAGCAGATTTGTGTTTTTGGCTTCTCTACTGGCCGTACGAAAGCAGATTTGTGGTTTTAGCTTCTAAACAAACCGTACAACGACGTGAATAGCAGATTTCTGGTTTTGGCTTTTTTTCTGGCGTAAAACAGCAGATTTGTGGTTTTGGCTTCTCTTTTGGCCGTAAAACTGCAGATTTGTGGTTTTGGCTTCTTTTCTGGCCGTACAACGACTTGAAAAGCAGATTTGTGGTTTTATCTTCTCTTTTGGCCGTAAAACAGCAGATTTGTGGTTTTGGCTTCTCCACAAACCGTACAACGACTTGACTAGCAGATTTGTGGTTTATAGCGCTTCTGTACTGCCCGTACAACGACTTGAAATGCAAATTTCTGGTTTTGGCTTCTGTACTGGCCGAACAACGACTTGAATTGCAGATTTCTGGTTTTGTCTTCTCTTTTGGCCGTAAAACTGCAGATTATTGGTTTTGGCTTCTCTTTTGGCCGTAAAACTGCAGATTTGTGGTTTTGGATTCTCTACTGGTCGTACAACAGCAGATTTCTGGTTTTGGCTTCTTTTCTGGCCGTACAACGACTTGAAAAGCAGATTTCTGGTTTTAGCGTCTCTTTTGGCCGTAAAACAGAAGATTTGTAAATTTGGCTTCTCCACAAACCGTACAACGACTTGACTAGCAGATCTGTGGTATTGGCGCTTCTGTACTGGCCGTACAACGACTTGAAATGCAAATTTCTGGTTTTGGCTTCTGTACTGGCCGAACAACGAATTGCAGATTTGTGGTTTTGGCTTCTCTTTTGGCCGTAAAACTGCAGATTTGTGGTTTTGGATTCTCTACTGGTCGTACAACAGCAGATTTCTGGTTTTGGCTTCTTTTCTGGCCGTACAACGACTTGAAAAGCAGATTTGTGGTTTTAGCTTCTCTTTTGGCCGTAAAACAGCAGATTTGTGGTTTTGGCTTCTCCACAAACCGTACAACGACTTGACTAGCAGATTTGTGGTTATAGCGCTTCTGTACTGCCCGTACAACGACTTGAAATGCAAATTTCTGGTTTTGGCTTCTGTACTGGCCGAGCAACGACTTGAATTGCAGATTTGTGGTTTTGGAATCTCTTTTGGCTGTAAAAAAGCAGATTTGTGGTTTTGGCTTCTGTACTGGCCGTACGGAAGCAGATTTGTGGTTTTAGCTTCTAAACAAACCGTACTTCGACTTGAAAAGCAAATAACTGGTTTTGGCTTCTGTACTGGCCAAACAACGACTTGAAATGCAGATTTGTTGTTTTGGAATCTCTGTTGGCCGTAATAAAGCAGATTTGTGATTTTGGCTTCTCTACTGGCCGTACAAAAGCAGATTTGTAGTTTTGGCTTCTCTACTGGCCGTACAAAAGCAGATTTGTAGTTTTAGCTTCTAAACAAACCGTACAACGACGTAAATAGCAGATTTCTAGTTTTGGCTTTTTTTCTGGCCGTACAACGACTTGAATAGCAGATTTGTTGTTTTGGCTTCTCTTTTGGCCGTAAAACAGCAGATTTGTCGTTTTGGCTTCTCTACTGGCCGTACAAAAGCAGATTTGTGGTTTTGGCTTCTCTACTGGCCGTTAAACAGCAGATTTCTGGTTTTGGCTTCTTTTCTGGCCGTACAATGACTTGAAAAGCAGATTTGTGGTTTTAGCTTCTCTTTTGGCCGTAAAACAGCAGATTCAACGACTTGAAATGCAAATTTCTTTTTTGGCTTCTGTACTGGCCGAACAACGACTTGAATTGCAGATTTGTGGTTATGGATTTGCTGTTTTACGGCCAGTAGAGAAGCCAAAACCACAAAGCTGCTTTTGTACGGCCAGTAGAGAAGCCAAAACCACAAATCTGCTGTTTTACGGCCAAAAGAGAAGCCAAAACAACAAATCTGCTATTCAAGTCGTTGTACGGCCAGAAAAAAAGCCAAAACTAGAAATCTGCTATTTACGTCGTTGTACGGTTTGTTTAGAAGCTAAAACTACAAATCTGCTTTTGGACGGCCAGTAGATAAGCCAAAACTACAAATCTGCTTTTGTACGGCCAGTAGAGAAGCCAAAATATCAAATATGCTTTTTTACGGCCAACAGAGATTCTAAAACCACAAATATGCAATTCAAGTCGTTGTTCGGCCAGTACAGAAGCCAAAACCAGAAATTTGCTTTTCAAGTCGTTGTACGGCTAGTACAGCAGCGCCAATACCACAGATCTGCTAGTCAAGTCGTTGTACGGTTTGTGGAGAAACTAAAACCACAAATCTGCTGTTTTACGGCCAAAAGAGAAGCTAAAACCACAAATCTGCTTTTCAAGTCGTTGTACGGCCAGAAAAGAAGCCAAAACCAGAAATCTGCAGTTGTACGACCAGTAGAGAAGCCAAAACCACAAATCTGCAGTTTTACGGCCGAAAGAGAAGCCAAAACCACAAATCTGCAATTCAAGTCGTTGTTCGGCCAGTACAGAAGCCAAAACCAGAAATTTGCATTTCAAGTCGTTGTACGGCCAGTACAGAAGCGCCAATACCACAGATCTGCTAGTCAAGTCGTTGTACGGTTTGTGGAGAAGCCAAAATTACAAATCTGCTGTTTTACGGCCAAAAGAGACGCTAAAACCACAAATCTGCTTTTCAAGTCGTTGTACGGCCAGAAAAAAAGCCAAAACCAGAAATCTGCTATTCACGTCGTTGTACGGTTTGTTTAAAAGCTAAAATTACAAATCTGCTTTCGTACGGCCAGTAGAGAAGCCAAAACCACAAATCTGCTTTTTTACGGCCAACAGAGATTCCAAAACCACAAATCTGCAATTCAAGTCGTTGTTCGGCCAGTACAGAAGCCAAAACCAGAAATTTGCATTTCAAGTCGTTGTACGGGCAGTACAGAAGCGCTATAACCACAAATCTGCTAGTCAAGTCGTTGTACGGTTTGTGGAGAAGCCAAAACCACAAATCTGCTGTTTTACGGCCAAAAGAGAAGCTAAAACCACAAATCTGCTTTTCAAGTCGTTGTACGGCCAGAAAAGAAGCCAAAACCAGAAATCTGCTGTTTTACGGCCAGTAGAGAATCCAAAACCACAAATCTGCAGTTTTACGGCCAAAACAGAAGCCAAAACCACAAATCTGCTGTTTTACGGCCAGAAAAAAAAGCCAAAACCAGAAATCTGCTATTCACGTCGTTGTACGGTTTGTTAAGAAGCTAAAACCACAAATCTGCTTTTGTACAGCCAGTAGAGAAGCCAAAACCACAAATCTGCTGTTTTACGGCCAGAAAAAAAGCCAAAACCAGAAATCTGCTATTCACGTCGTTGTACGGTTTGTTTAGAAGCTAAAACCACAAATTTTCTTTCGTACGGCCAGTAGAGAAGCTAAAACCACAAATCTGCTTTTTTACGGCCAACAGAGATTCCAAAACCGCAAATCTGCAATTCAAGTCGTTGTTCGGCCAGTACAGAAGCCAAAACCAGAAATTTGCATTTCAAGTCGTTGTACGGGCAGTACAGAAGCGCTATAACCACAAATCTGCTAGTCAAGTCCTTGTACGGTTTGTGGAGAAGCCAAAACCACAAATCTGCTGTTTTACGGCCAAAAGAGAAAGCCAAAACCACAAATCTGCTGTTTTACGGCCAGAAAAAAAGCCAAAACCAGAAATCTGCTATTCACGTCGTTGTACGTTTTGTTTAGAAGCTAAAACCACAAATCTGCTTTTCAAGTCGTTGTACGGCCAGAAAAGAAGCCAAAACCACAAATCTGCAGTTTTACGGCCAAAAGAGAAAGCCAAAACCACAAATCTGCTGTTTTACGGCCAGAAAAAAAGCCAAAACCAGAAATCTGCTATTCACGTCGTTGTACGTTTTGTTTAGAAGCTAAAACCACAAATCTGCTTTCGTACGGCCAGTAGAGAAGCCAAAACCACAAATCTGCTTTTGTACGGCCAGTAAAGAAGCCAAAACTACAAATCTGCTTTTTTACGGCCAACAGAGATTCCATAACCACAAATCTGCAATTCAAGTCGTTGTTCGGCCAGTACAGAAGCCAAAAAAGAAATTTGCATTTCAAGTCGTTGTACGGCTAGTACAGCAGCGCCAATACCACAGATCTGCTAGTCAAGTCGTTGTACGTTTTGCGGAGAAGCCAAAACCACAAATCTGCTGTTTTACGGCCAAAAGAGAAGCTAAAACCACAAATCTGCTTTTCAAGTCGTTGTACGGCCAGAAAAGAAGCCAAAACCAGAAATCTGCTGTTTTTCGGCCAGTAGAGAAGCCAAAACCACAAATCTGCTGTTTTACGGCCAAAAGAGAAGCCAAAACAACAAATCTGCAATTCAAGTCGTTGTACGGCCAGAAAAAAAGCCAAAACTAGAAATCTGCTATTTACGTCGTTGTACGGTTTGTTTAGAAGCTAAAACCACAAATCTGCTTCCGTACGGCCAGTAGAGAAGCCAAAACCACAAATCTGCTTTTGTACGGCCAGTAGAGAAGCCAAAACCACAAATCTGCTTTTTTACGGCCAACAGGGATTCCAAAACCACACATCTGCAATTCAAGTCGTTGTTCGGCCAGTACAGAAGCCAAAACCAGAAATTTGCATTTCAAGTCGTTGTACGGGCAGTACAGAAGCGCTATAACCACAAATCTGCTAGTCAAGTCGTTGTACGGTTTGTGGAGAAGCCAAAACCACAAATCTGCTGTTTTACGGCCAAAAGAGAAGCTAAAACCACAAATCTGCTTTTCAAGTCGTTGTACGGCCAGAAAAGAAGCCAAAACCAGAAATCTGCTGTTGTACGACCAGTAGAGAATCCAAAACCAATAATCTGCAGTTTTACGGCCAAAAGAGAAGCCAAAACCACAAATCTGCAATTCAAGTCGTTGTTCGGCCAGTACAGAAGCCAAAACCAGAAATTTGCATTTCAAGTCGTTGTACGGCCAGTACAGAAGCGCCAATACCACAGATCTGCTAGTCAAGTCGTTGTACGGTTTGTGGAGAAGCCAAAATTACAAATCTGCTGTTTTACGGCCAAAAGAGACGCTAAAACCACAAATCTGCTTTTCAAGTCGTTGTACGGCCAGAAAAAAAGCCAAAACCAGAAATCTGCTGTTGTACGACCAGTAGAGAATCCAAAACCACAAATCTGCAGTTTTACGGCCAAAAGAGAAGCCAAAACGAAAATCTGCTGTTTTACGGCCAGAAAAAAAGCCAAAACCAGAAATCTGCTATTCACGTCGTTGTACGGTTTGTTTAGAAGCTAAAACCACAAATCTGCTTTTGTACAGCCAGTAGAGAAGCCAAAACCACAAATATGCTTTTGTACGGCCGGTAGAGAAGCCAAAACCACAAATCTGCTTTTTTACGGCCAACAGAGATTCCAAAAATACAAATCTGCAATTACAGTCGTTGTTCGGCCAGTACAGAATCCAAAACCAGAAATTTGCTTTTCAAGTCGTTGTACGGGAAGTACAGAAGCGCTAATACCACAAATCTGCTAGTCAAGTCGTTGTACGGTTTGTGGAGAAGCCAAAACCACAAATCTGCTTTTCAAGTCGTTGTACGGCCAGAAAAGCAGCCAAAACCAGAAATCTGCTGTTTTACGGCCAGTAGAGAAGCCAAAACCACAAATCTGCTTTTGTACGGCCAGTAGAGAAGCCAAAACCACAAATCTGCTGTTTTACGGCCAAAAGAAAAGCCAAAACAACAAATCTGCTATTCAAGTCGTTGTACGGCCAGAAAAAAAGCCAAAACTAGAAATCTGCTATTTACGTCGTTGTACGGTTTGTTTAGAAGCTAAACTACAAATCTGCTTTTGGACGGCCAGTAGAGAAGCCAAAACTACAAATCTGCTTTTGTACGGCCAGTAGAGAAGCCAAAACCACAAATCTGCTGTTTTACGGCCAAAAGAGAAGCTAAAACCACAAATCTGCTTTTCAAGTCGTTGTACGGCCAGAAAAGAAGCCAAAACCAGAAATCTGCTGTTTTAGGGCCAGAAGAGAATCCAAAACCACAAATCTGCAGTTTTACGGCCAAAAGAGAAGCCAAAATTACAAATCTGCTTTTGTACGGCCAGTAGAGAAGCCAAAACCACAAATCTGCTGTTTTACGGCCAAAAGAAAAGCCAAAACAACAAATCTGCTATTCAAGTCGTTGTACGGCCAGAAAAAAAGCCAAAACTAGAAATCTGCTATTTACGTCGTTGTACGGTTTGTTTAGAAGCTAAACTACAAATCTGCTTTTGGACGGCCAGTAGAGAAGCCAAAACTACAAATCTGCTTTTGTACGGCCAGTAGAGAAGCCAAAACCACAAATCTGCTGTTTTACGGCCAAAAGAGAAGCTAAAACCACAAATCTGCTTTTCAAGTCGTTGTACGGCCAGAAAAGAAGCCAAAACCAGAAATCTGCTGTTTTAGGGCCAGAAGAGAATCCAAAACCACAAATCTGCAGTTTTACGGCCAAAAGAGAAGCCAAAATTACAAATCTGCTGTTTTACGGCCAGAAAAAAAGCCAAAACCAGAAATCTGCTATTCACGTCGTTGTACGGTTTGTTTAGAAGCTAAAACCACAAATCTGCTTTCGTACGGCCAGTAGAGAAGCCAAAACCACAAATCTGCTTTTGTACGGCCAGTAGAGAAGCCAAAACCACAAATCTGCTATTTTACGGCCAACAGAGATTCCAAAACCACAAATCTGCAATTCAAGTCGTTGTTCGGCCAGTACAGAAGCCAAAAAAGAAATTTCCATTTCAAGTCGTTGTACGGGCAGTACAGAAGCGCTAATATCACAAATCTGCTAGTCAAGTCGTTGTACGGTTTGCGGAGAAGCCAAAACCACAAATCTGCTGTTTTACGGCCAAAAGAGAAGCTAAAACCACAAATCTGCTTTTCAAGTCGTTGTACGGCCAGAAAAGAAGCCAAAACCAGAAATCTGCTTTTGTACGGCCAGTAGAGAAGCCAAAACTACAAATCTGCTTTTGTACGGCCAGTAGAGAAGCCAAAATCACAAATCTGCTTTTTTACGGCCAACAGAGATTCCAAAACAACAAATCTGCATTTCAAGTCGTTGTTTGGCCAGTACAGAAGCCAAAACCAGAAATTTGCTTTTCAAGTCGTTGTACGGTTTATTTAGAAGCTAAAACCACAAATCTGCTTCCGTACGGCCAGTAGAGAAGCCAAAACCACAAATCTGCTTTTGTACGGCCAGTAGAGAAGCCAAAACCACAAATCTGCTGTTTTACGGCCAAAAGAGACGCTAAAACCACAAATCTGCTTTTCAAGTCGTTGTACGGCCAGAAAAAAAGCCAAAACCAGAAATCTGCTGTTGTACGACCAGTAGAGAATCCAAAACCACAAATCTGCAGTTTTACGGCCAAAAGAGAAGCCAAAACGAAAATCTGCTGTTTTACGGCCAGAAAAAAAGCCAAAACCAGAAATCTGCTATTCACGTCGTTGTACGGTTTGTTTAGAAGCTAAAACCACAAATCTGCTTTTGTACAGCCAGTAGAGAAGCCAAAACCACAAATATGCTTTTGTACGGCCGGTAGAGAAGCCAAAACCACAAATCTGCTTTTTTACGGCCAACAGAGATTCCAAAAATACAAATCTGCAATTACAGTCGTTGTTCGGCCAGTACAGAATCCAAAACCAGAAATTTGCTTTTCAAGTCGTTGTACGGGCAGTACAGAAGCGCTAATACCACAAATCTGCTAGTCAAGTCGTTGTACGGTTTGTGGAGAAGCCAAAACCACAAATCTGCTTTTCAAGTCGTTGTACGGCCAGAAAAGCAGCCAAAACCAGAAATCTGCTGTTTTACGGCCAGTAGAGAAGCCAAAACCACAAATCTGCTTTTGTACGGCCAGTAGAGAAGCCAAAACCACAAATCTGCTGTTTTACGGCCAAAAGAAAAGCCAAAACAACAAATCTGCTATTCAAGTCGTTGTACGGCCAGAAAAAAAGCCAAAACTAGAAATCTGCTATTTACGTCGTTGTACGGTTTGTTTAGAAGCTAAACTACAAATCTGCTTTTGGACGGCCAGTAGAGAAGCCAAAACTACAAATCTGCTTTTGTACGGCCAGTAGAGAAGCCAAAATATCAAATATGCTTTTTTACGGCCAACAGAGATTCTAAAACCACAAATATGCAATTCAAGTCGTTGTTCGGCCAGTACAGAAGCCAAAACCAGAAATTTGCTTTTCAAGTCGTTGTACGGCCAGTACAGCAGCGCCAATACCACAGATCTGCTAGTCAAGTCGTTGTACGGTTTGTGGAGAAGCCAAAACCACAAATCTGCTGTTTTACGGCCAAAAGAGAAGCTAAAACCACAAATCTGCTTTTCAAGTCGTTGTACGGCCAGAAAAGAAGCCAAAACCAGAAATCTGCAGTTGTACGACCAGTAGAGAAGCCAAAACCACAAATCTGCAGTTTTACGGCCAAAAGAGAAGCCAAAACCACAAATCTGCAATTCAAGTCGTTGTTCGGCCAGTACAGAAGCCAAAACCAGAAATTTGCATTTCAAGTCATTGTACGGCCAGTACAGAAGCGCCAATACCACAGATCTGTTAGTCAAGTCGTTGTACGGTTTGTTTAGAAGCTAAAACCACAAATCTGCTTTTGTACAGCCAGAAAAAAAGCCAAAACCAGAAATCTGCTATTCACGTCGTTGTACGGTTTGTTTAGAAGCTAAAACCACAAATCTGCTTTCGTACGGCCAGTAGAGAAGCCAAAACCACAAATCTGCGTTTTTACGGCCAACAGAGATTCTAAAACCGCAAATCTGCAATTCAAGTCGTTGTTCGGCCAGTACAGAAGCCAAAACCAGAAATTTGCATTTCAAGTCGTTGTACGGGCAGTACAGAAGCGCTATAACCACAAATCTGCTAGTCAAGTCGTTGTACGGTTTGTGGAGAAGCCAAAACCACAAATCTGCTGTTTTACGGCCAAAAGAGAAGCTAAAACCACAAATCTGCTTTTCAAGTCGTTGTACGGCCAGAAAAGAAGCCAAAACCAGAAATCTGCTGTTTTAGGGCCAGAAGAGAATCCAAAACCACAAATCTGCAGTTTTACGGCCAAAAGAGAAGCCAAAATTACAAATCTGCTGTTTTACGGCCAGAAAAAAAGCCAAAACCAGAAATCTGCTATTCACGTCGTTGTACGGTTTGTTTAGAAGCTAAAACCACAAATCTGCTTTCGTACGGCCAGTAGAGAAGCCAAAACCACAAATCTGCTTTTGTACGGCCAGTAGAGAAGCCAAAACCACAAATCTGCTATTTTACGGCCAACAGAGATTCCAAAACCACAAATCTGCAATTCAAGTCGTTGTTCGGCCAGTACAGAAGCCAAAAAAGAAATTTCCATTTCAAGTCGTTGTACGGGCAGTACAGAAGCGCTAATATCACAAATCTGCTAGTCAAGTCGTTGTACGGTTTGCGGAGAAGCCAAAACCACAAATCTGCTGTTTTACGGCCAAAAGAGAAGCTAAAACCACAAATCTGCTTTTCAAGTCGTTGTACGGCCAGAAAAGAAGCCAAAACCAGAAATCTGCTTTTGTACGGCCAGTAGAGAAGCCAAAACTACAAATCTGCTTTTGTACGGCCAGTAGAGAAGCCAAAATCACAAATCTGCTTTTTTACGGCCAACAGAGATTCCAAAACAACAAATCTGCATTTCAAGTCGTTGTTTGGCCAGTACAGAAGCCAAAACCAGAAATTTGCTTTTCAAGTCGTTGTACGGTTTATTTAGAAGCTAAAACCACAAATCTGCTTCCGTACGGCCAGTAGAGAAGCCAAAACCACAAATCTGCTTTTGTACGGCCAGTAGAGAAGCCAAAACCACAAATCTGCTTTTTTACGGCCAACAGAGATTCCAAAACCACAAATCTGCAATTCAAGTCGTTGTTCGGCCAGTACAGAAGCCAAAACCAGAAATTTGCATTTCAAGTCGTTGTACGGGCAGTACAGAAGCGCTATAACCACAAATCTGCTAGTCAAGTCGTTGTACGGTTTGTGGAGAAGCCAAAACCACAAATCTGCCGTTTACGGCCAAAAGAGAAGCTAAAACCACAAATCTGCTTTTCAAGTCGTTGTACGGCCAGAAAAGAAGCCAAAACCAGAAATCTGCAGTTGTACGACCAGTAGAGAAGCCAAAACCACAAATCTGCAGTTTTACGGCCAAAAGAGAAGCCAAAACCACAAATCTGCAATTCAAGTCGTTGTTCGGCCAGTACAGAAGCCAAAACCAGAAATTTGCATTTCAAGTCATTGTACGGCCAGTACAGAAGCGCCAATACCACAGATCTGTTAGTCAAGTCGTTGTACGGTTTGTTTAGAAGCTAAAACCACAAATCTGCTTTTGTACAGCCAGAAAAAAAGCCAAAACCAGAAATCTGCTATTCACGTCGTTGTACGGTTTGTTTAGAAGCTAAAACCACAAATCTGCTTTCGTACGGCCAGTAGAGAAGCCAAAACCACAAATCTGCTTTTTTACGGCCAACAGAGATTCCAAAACCGCAAATCTGCAATTCAAGTCGTTGTTCGGCCAGTACAGAAGCCAAAACCAGAAATTTGCATTTCAAGTCGTTGTACGGGCAGTACAGAAGCGCTATAACCACAAATCTGCTAGTCAAGTCGTTGTACGGTTTGTGGAGAAGCCAAAACCACAAATCTGCTGTTTTACGGCCAAAAGAGAAGCTAAAACCACAAATCTGCTTTTCAAGTCGTTGTACGGCCAGAAAAGAAGCCAAAACCAGAAATCTGCTGTTTTAGGGCCAGAAGAGAATCCAAAACCACAAATCTGCAGTTTTACGGCCAAAAAAGAAGCCAAAATTACAAATCTGCTGTTTTACGGCCAGAAAAAAAGCCAAAACCAGAAATCTGCTATTCACGTCGTTGTACGGTTTGTTTAGAAGCTAAAACCACAAATCTGCTTTCGTACGGCCAGTAGAGAAGCCAAAACCACAAATCTGCTTTTGTACGGCCAGTAGAGAAGCCAAAACCACAAATCTGCTATTTTACGGCCAACAGAGATTCCAAAACCACAAATCTGCACTTCAAGTCGTTGTTCGGCCAGTACAGAAGCCAAAAAAGAAACTTCCATTTCAAGTCGTTGTACGGGCAGTACAGAAGCGCTAATATCACAAATCTGCTAGTCAAGTCGTTGTACGGTTTGCGGAGAAGCCAAAACCACAAATCTGCTGTTTTACGGCCAAAAGAGAAGCTAAAACCACAAATCTGCTTTTCAAGTCGTTGTACGGTCAGAAAAGAAGCCAAAACCAGAAATCTGCTGTTTTACGGCCAGTAGAGAAGCCAAAACCACAAATCTGCTTTTGTACGGCCAGTAGAGAAGCCAAAAACACAAATCTGCTGTTTTACGGCCAAAAGAGAAGCCAAAACAACAAATCTGCTATTCAAGTCGTTGTACGGCCAGAAAAAAAGCCAGAACTAGAAATCTGCTATTTACGTCGTTGTACGGTTTGTTTAGAAGCTAAAACTACAAATCTGCTTTAGTACGGCCAGTAGAGAAGCCAAAACTACAAATCTGCTTTTGTACGACCAGTAGAGAAGCGCCAATACCACAGATCTTCTAGTCAAGTCGTTGTACGGTTTGTGGAGAAGCCAAAATTACAAATCTGCTGTTTTACGGCCAAAAGAGACTCTAAAACCACAATACTGCTTTTCAAGTCGTTGTACGGCCAGAAAAAAAGCCAAAACCAGAAATCTGCTATTCACGTCGTTGTACGGTTTGTTTAGAAGCTAAAACCACAAATCTGCTTTCGTACGGCCAGTAGAGAAGCCAAAACCACAAATCTGCTTTTTTACGGCCAACAGAGATTCCAAAACCACAAATCTGCAATTCAAGTCGTTGTTCGGCCAGTACAGAAGCCAAAACCAGAAATTTGCATTTCAAGTCGTTGTACGGGCAGTACAGAAGCGCTATAACCACAAATCTGCTAGTCAAGTCGTTGTACGGTTTGTGGAGAAGCCAAAACCACAAATTTGCTGTTTTACGGCCAAAAGAGAAGCTAAAACCACAAATCTTCTTTTCAAGTCGTGTTACGGCCAGAAAAGAAGCCAAAACCAGAAATCTGCAGTTTTACGGCCAGTAGAGAATCCAAAACCACAAATCTGCAGTTTTACGGCCAAAAGAGAAGCCAAAACCACAAATCTGCTGTTTTACGGCCAGAAAAAAAGCCAAAACCAGAAATCTGCTATTTACGTCGTTGTACGGTTTGTTTAGAAGCTAAAACCACAAATCTGCTTTTGTACAGCTAGTAGAGAAGCCAAAACCACAAATCTGCTGTTTTACGGCCAGAAAAAAAGCCAAAACCAGAAATCTGCTATTCACGTCGTTGTACGGTTTGTTTAGAAGCTAAAACCACAAATCTGCTTTCGTACGGCCTGTAGAGAAGCCAAAACCACAAATCTGCTTTTTTACGGCCAACAGAGATTCTAAAACCACAAATCTGCAATTCAAGTCGTTGTACGGCCAGAAAAGAAGCCAAAACCAGAAATCTGCTGTTTTACGGCCAGTAGAGAAGCCAAAACCACAAATCTGCTTTTGTACGGCCAGTAGAGAAGCCAAAACAACAAATCTGCTGTTTTACGGCCAAAAGAGAAGCCAAAACAACAAATCTGCTATTCAAGTCGTTGTACGGTTTGCGCAGAAGCCAAAACCACAAATCTGCTGTTTTACGGCCAAAAGAGAAGCTAAAACCACAAATCTGCTTTTCAAGTCGTTGTACGGCCAGAAAAGAAGCCAAAACCAGAAATCTGCTTTTCAAGTCGTTGTACGGCCAGTACAGCAGCGCCAATACCACAGATCTGCTAGTCAAGTCGTTGTACGGTTTGTGGAGAAGCCAAAACCACAAATCTGCTGTTTTACGGCCAAAAGAGAAGCTAAAACCACAAATCTGCTTTTCAAGTCGTTGTACGGCCAGAAAAGAAGCCAAAACCAGAAATCTGCTGTTGTACGACAAGTAGAGAATCCAAAACCACAAATCTGCAGTTTTACGGCCAAAAGAGAAGCCAAAACCACAAATCTGCTGTTTTACGGCCAGAAAAAAAGCCAAACCAGAAATCTTCTATCCACGTCGTTGTACGGTTTGTTTAGAAGCTAAAACCACAAATCTGCTTTCGTACGGCCAGTAGAGAAGCCAAAACCACAATTCTGCTTTTGTACGGCCAGTAGAGAAGCCAAAACCACAAATCTGCTTTTTTACGGCCAACAGAGATTCCAAAACCAAAAATCTGCAATTCAAGTCGTTGTTCGGCCAGTACAGAAGCCAAAACCAGAAATTTGCATTTCAAGTCGTTGTACGGGCAGTACAGAAGCGCTTTAACCACAAATCTGCTAGTCAAGTCGTTGTACGGTTTGTGGAGAAGCCAAAACCACAAATCTGCTGTTTTACGGCCAAAAGAGAAGCTAAAACCGTAAATCTGCTCTTCAAGTCGTTGTACGGCCAGAAAAGAAGCCAAAACCAGAAATCTGCTGTTTTACGGCCAGTAGAAAAGTTAAAACCACAAATCTGCTTTTGTACGGCTAGTAGAGAAGACAAAACCACAAATCTGCTGTTTTACGTCCAAAAGAGAAGCCAAAACAACAAATCTGCTATTCAAGTCGTTGTACGGCCAGAAAAAAAGCCAAAACTAGAAATCTGCTATTTACGTCGTTGTACGGTTTGTTTAGGAGCTAAAACTACAAATCTGTTTTCGTACGGCCAGTAGAGAAGCCAAAACCACAAATCTGCTTTTGTACGGCCAGTAGAGAAGCCAAAACCACAAATCTGCTTTTTTACGGCCAAAAGAGATTCCAAAACCACAAATCTGCAATTCAAGTCGTTGTTCGGCCAGTACAGAAGCCAAAAAAGAAATTTGCATTTCAAGTCGTTGTACGGGCAGTACAGAAGCGCTAATACCACAAATCTGCTAGTCAAGTCGTTGTACGGTTTGCGGAGAAGCCAAAACCACAAATCTGCTGTTTTACGGCCAAAAGAGAAGCTAAAACCACAAATCTGCTTTTCAAGTCGTTGTACGGCCAGAAAAGAAGCCAAAACCAGAAATCTGCTGTTTTACGGCCAGTAGAGAATCCAAAACCACAAATCTGCAGTTTTACGGCCAAAAGAGAAGCCAAAACCACAAATCTGCTTTTGTACAGCTAGTAGAGAAGCCAAAACCACAAATCTGCTTTTTTACGGCCAACAGAGATTCTAAAACCACAAATCTGCAATTCAAGTCGTTGTACGGCCAGAAAAGAAGCCAAAACCACAAATCTGCTGTTTTACGGCCAGTAGAGAAGCCAAAACCACAAATCTGCTTTTGTACGGCCAGTAGAGAAGCCAAAACAACAAATCTGCTTTTGGACGGCCAGTAGAGAAGCCAAAACTACAAATCTGCTTTTGTACGGCCAGTAGAGAAGCCAAAATATCAAATATGCTTTTTTACGGCCAACAGAGATTCTAAAACAACAAATATGCAATTCAAGTCGTTGTTCTGCCAGTACAGAAGCCAAAACCAGAAATTTGCTTTTCAAGTCGTTGTACGGCCAGTACAGCAGCGCCAATACCACAGATCTGCTAGTCAAGTCGTTGTACGGTTTGTGGAGAAGCCAAAACCACAAATCTGCTGTTTTACGGCCAAAAGAGAAGCTAAAACCACAAATCTGCTTTTCAAGTCGTTGTACGGCCAGAAAAGAAGCCAAAACCAGGAATCTGCAGTTGTACGACCAGTAGAGAAGCCAAAACCACAAATCTGCTTTTTTACGGCCAAAAGAGAAGCCAAAACCACAAATCTGCAATTCAAGTCGTTGTTCGGCCAGTATAGAAGCCAAAACCAGAAATTTGCATTTCAAGTCGTTGTACGGCCAGTACAGAAGCGCCAATACCACAGATCTGCTAGTCAAGTCGTTGTACGGTTTGTGGAGAAGCCAAAATTACAAATCTGCTGTTTTACGGCCAAAAGAGACGCTAAAACAACAAATCTGCTATTCACGTCGTTGTACGGTTTGTTTAGAAACTAAAACCACAAATCCGCTTTCGTACGGCCAGAAGAGAAGCCAAAACCACAAATCTGCTTTTTTACGGCCAACAGAGATTCCAAAACCACAAATCTGCAATTCAAGTCGTTGTTCGGCCAGTACAGAAGCCAAAACCAAAAATTTGCATTTCAAGTCGTTGTTCGGCCAGTACAGAAGCCAAAACCAGAAATTTGCATTTCAAGTCGTTGTACGGGCAGTACAGAAGCGCTATAACCAAAAATCTGCTAGTCAAGTCGTTGTACGGTTTGTGGAGAAGCCAAAACCAAAAATCTGCTGTTTTACGGCCCAAAGAGAAGCTAAAACCACAAATCTGCTTTTCAAGTCGTTGTACGGCCAGAAAAGAAGCCAAAACAAAAAATCTGCTGTTTTACGGCCAGTAGAGAATCCAAAACCACAAATCTTTTAGTTTTACGGCCAAAAGAGAAGCCAAAACCACAAATCTGCTGTTTTACGGCCAGAAAAAAAAGCCAAAACCAGAAATCTGCTATTCACGTCGTTAAACGGTTTGTTTAGAAGCTAAAACCACAAATCTGTTTTCGTACGGCCAGTAGAGAAGCCAAAACCACAAATCTGCTTTTGTACGGCCAGTAGAGAAGCCAAAACCACAAATCTGCTTTTTTACGGCCAAAAGAGATTCCAAAACCACAAATCTGCAATTCAAGTCGTTGTTCGGCCAGTACAGAAGCCAAAAAAGAAATTTGCATTTCAAGTCGTTGTACGGGCAGTACAGAAGCGCTAATACCACAAATCTGCTAGTCAAGTCGTTGTACGGTTTGCGGAGAAGCCAAAACCACAAATCTGCTGTTTTACGGCCAAAAGAGAAGCTAAAACCACAAATCTGCTTTTCAAGTCGTTGTACGGTCAGAAAAGAAGCCAAAACCAGAAATCTGCTGTTTTACGGCCAGTAGAGAAGCCAAAACCACAAATCTGCTTTTGTACGGCCAGTAGAGAAGCCAAAAACACAAATCTGCTGTTTTACGGCCAAAAGAGAAGCCAAAACAACAAATCTGCTATTCAAGTCGTTGTACGGCCAGAAAAAAAGCCAAAACTAGAAATCTGCTATTTACGTCGTTGTACGGTTTGTTTAGAAGCTAAAACTACAAATCTGCTTTAGTACGGCCAGTAGAGAAGCCAAAACTACAAATCTGCTTTTGTACGACCAGTAGAGAAGCGCCAATACCACAGATCTTCTAGTCAAGTCGTTGTACGGTTTGTGGAGAAGCCAAAATTACAAATCTGCTGTTTTACGGCCAAAAAAGACTCTAAAACCACAATACTGCTTTTCAAGTCGTTGTACGGCCAGAAAAAAAGCCAAAACCAGAAATCTGCTATTCACGTCGTTGTACGGTTTGTTTAGAAGCTAAAACCACAAATCTGCTTTCGTACGGCCAGTAGAGAAGCCAAAACCACAAATCTGCTTTTTTACGGCCAACAGAGATTCCAAAACCACAAATCTGCAATTCAAGTCGTTGTTCGGCCAGTACAGAAGCCAAAACCAGAAATTTGCATTTCAAGTTGTTGTACGGGCAGTACAGAAGCGCTATAACCACAAATCTGCTAGTCAAGTCGTTGTACGGTTTGTGGAGAAGCCAAAACCACAAATCTGCTGTTTTACGGCCAAAAGAGAAGCTAAAACCACAAATCTTCTTTTCAAGTCGTTGTACGGCCAGAAAAGAAGCCAAAACCAGAAATCTGCTGTTTTACGGCCAGTAGAGAATCCAAAACCACAAATCTGCAGTTTTACGGCCAAAAGAGAAGCCAAAACCACAAATCTGCTGTTTTACGGCCAGAAAAAAAGCCAAAACCAGAAATCTGCTATTTACGTCGTTGTACGGTTTGTTTAGAAGCTAAAACCACAAATCTGCTTTTGTACAGCTAGCAGAGAAGCCAAAACCACAAATCTGCTGTTTTACGGCCAGAAAAAAAGCCAAAACCAGAAATCTGCTATTCACGTCGTTGTACGGTTTGTTTAGAAGCTAAAACCACAAATCTGCTTTCGTACGGCCTGTAGAGAAGCCAAAACCACAAATCTGCTTTTTTACGGCCAACAGATATTCTAAAACCACAAATCTGCAATTCAAGTCGTTGTACGGCCAGAAAAGAAGCCAAAACCAGAAATCTGCTGTTTTACGGCCAGTAGAGAAGCCAAAACCACAAATCTGCTTTTGTACGGCCAGTAGAGAAGCCAAAACAACAAATCTGCTGTTTTACGGCCAAAAGAGAAGCCAAAACAACAAATCTGCTATTCAAGTCGTTGTACGGTTTGCGGAGAAGCCAAAACCACAAATCTGCTGTTTTACGGCCAAAAGAGAAGCTAAAACCACAAATCTGCTTTTCAAGTCGTTGTACGACCAGAAAAGAAGCCAAAACCAGAAATCTGCTTTTCAAGTCGTTGTACGGCCAGTACAGCAGCGCCAATACCACAGATCTGCTAGTCAAGTCGTTGTACGGTTTGTGGAGAAGCCAAAACCACAAATCTGCTGTTTTACGGCCAAAAGAGAAGCTAAAACCACAAATCTGCTTTTCAAGTCGTTGTACGGCCAGAAAAGAAGCCAAAACCAGAAATCTGCTGTTGTACGACAAGTAGAGAATCCAAAACCACAAATCTGCAGTTTTACGGCCAAAAGAGAAGCCAAAACCACAAATCTGCTGTTTTACGGCCAGTAGAAAAGCCAAAACCACAAATCTGCTTTTGTACGGCTAGTAGAGAAGACAAAACCACAAATCTGCTGTTTTACGTCCAAAAGAGAAGCCAAAACAACAAATCTGCTATTCAAGTCGTTGTACGGCCAGAAAAAAAGCCAAAACTAGAAATCTGCTATTTACGTCGTTGTACGGTTTGTTTAGGAGCTAAAACTACAAATCTGCTTTTCAAGTCGTTGTACGGCCAGAAAAAAAGCCAAAACCAGAAATCTGCTGTTGTACGACCAGTAGAGAATACAAAACCACAAATTTGCAGTTTAACGGCCAGAAAAAAAGCCAAAACCAGAAATCTGCTATTCACGTCGATGTACGGTTTGTTTAGAAGCTAAAACCACAAATCTGCTTTCAAACGGCCAGTAGAGAAGCCAAAACCACAAATCTGCTTTTGTACGGTCAGTAGAGAAGCCAAAACTACAAATCTGCTTTTGTACGGCCAGTAGAGAAGCCAAAATCACAGATCTGCTTTTTTACGGCCAACAGAGATTCCAAAACCACAAATCTGCATTTCAAGTCGTTGTTTGGCCAAAAGAGATGCTAAAACCACAAATCTGCTTTTCAAGTCGTTGTACGGCCAGAAAAAAAGCCAAAACCAGAAATCTGCTGTTGTACGACCAGTAGAGAATCCAAAACCACAAATTTGCAGTTTAACGGCCAGAAAAAAAGCCAAAACCAGAAATCTGCTATTCACGTCGATGTACGGTTTGTTTAGAAGCTAAAACCACAAATCTGCTTTCAAACGGCCAGTAGAGAAGCCAAAACCACAAATCTGCTTTTGTACGGTCAGTAGAGAAGCCAAAACCACAAATCTGCTTTTTTACGGCCAACAGAGATTCCAAAACTACAAATCTGCAATTCAAGTCGTTGTTCGGCCAGTACAGAAGCCAAAACCAGAAATTTGCATTTCAAGTCGTTGTACGGGCAGTACAGAAGCGCTAATACCACAAATCTGCTAGTCAAGTCGTTGTACGGTTTGCGGAGAAGCCAAAACCACAAATCTGCTGTTTTACGGCCAAAAGAGTTGCTAAAACCACAAATCTGCTTTTCAAGTCGTTGTACGGCAGGAAAAGAAGCCAAAACCAGAAATCTGCTGTTGTACGGCCAGTAGAGAATCCAAAACCACAAAACTGCTGTTTTATAGCCAAAAAAGAAGCCAAAACCACAAATCTGCAGTTTTACGGCCAGAAAAAAAGCCAAAACCAGAAATCTGCTATTAAAGTCGTTGTACTGTTTGTGGAGAAGCCAAAACAACAAGTCTGCTGTTGTACGGCTAGTAGAGAAGCCAAAACCACAAATCTGCTGTTTTACGCAAAAAGAGAAACCAAAACCACAAATCTGCTATTCAAGTCGTTGTACGGCCAGAAAAAAAAGCCAAAACCAGAAATCTGGTTTTCAAGTCGTTGTACGGCTAGTACAGAAGCGCCAATACCACAAATCTGCTAGTCAAGTCGTTGTACGGTTTGTGGAGAAGACAAAACTACAAATCTGCCCTTTTACGGCCAAAATAGAAGCTAAAACCACAAATCAGCTTTTCAAGTCGTTGCACGGCCAGAAAAGAAGCCAAAACCACAAATCTGCTGTTTTACGGCCAGTAGAGAAGCCAAAACCACAAATCTGCTTTTGTACGGCCAGTAGAGAAGCCAAAACCACAAATCTGCTGTTTTACGGCCAAAAGAGAAGCCAAAACAACAAATCTGCTATTCAAGTCGTTGTACGGTT
Organism: Anisus vortex; assembly: GCA_949126835.1. Lineage (NCBI taxonomy): Eukaryota > Metazoa > Mollusca > Gastropoda > Planorbidae > Anisus > Anisus vortex. Next base: position 75,464 of record CASBPS010000134.1, read on the forward strand.
TGTTTAGAAGCTAAAACTACAAATCTGCTTTTGTACGGCCAGTAGAGAAGCCAAAATCACAAATCTGCTTTTTTACGGTCAACAGAGATTCCAAAACCACAAATCTGCATTTGAAGTCGTTGTTTGGCCAGTACAGAAGCCAAAACCAGAAATATGCTATTCACGTCGTTGTACAGTTTGTTAAGAAGCTAAAACCACAAATCTGCTTTTTTACGGCCAACAGAGATTCCAAAACCGCAAATCTGCAATTCAAGTCGTTGTTCGGCCAGTACAGAAGCCAAAACCAGAAATTTGCATTTCAAGTCGTTGTACGGGCAGTACAGAAGCGCTATAACCACAAATCTGCTAGTCAAGTCGTTGTACGGTTTGTGGAGAAGCCAAAACCACAAATCTGCTGTTTTACGGCCAAAAGAGAAGCTAAAACCACAAATCTGCTTTTCAAGTCGTTGTACGGTCAGAAAAGAAGCCAAAACCAGAAATCTGCTGTTTTACGGCCAGTAGAGAAGCCAAAACCACAAATCTGCTTTTGTACGGCCAGTAGAGAAGCCAAAAACACAAATCTGCTGTTTTACGGCCAAAAGAGAAGCCAAAACAACAAATCTGCTATTCAGGTCGTTGTACGGCCAGAAAAAAAGCCAAAACTAGAAATCTGCTATTTACGTCGTTGTACGGTTTGTTTAGAAGCTCAAAGTACAAATCTGCTTTAGTACGGCCAGTAGAGAAGCCAAAACTACAAATCTGCTTTTGTACGACCAGTAGAGAAGCGCCAATACCACAGATCTTCTAGTCAAGTCGTTGTACGGTTTGTGGAGAAGCCAAAATTACAAATCTGCTGTTTTACGGCCAAAAGAGACTCTAAAACCACAATACTGCTTTTCAAGTCGTTGTACGGCCAGAAAAAAAGCCAAAACCAGAAATCTGCTATTCACGTCGTTGTACGGTTTGTTTAGAAGCTAAAACCACAAATCTGCTTTCGTACGGCCAGTAGAGAAGCCAAAACCACAAATCTGCTTTTTTACGGCCAACAGAGATTCCAAAACCACAAATCTGCAATTCAAGTCGTTGTTCGGCCAGTACAGAAGCCAAAACCAGAAATTTGCATTTCAAGTCGTTGTACGGGCAGTACAGAAGCGCTATAACCACAAATCTGCTAGTCAAGTCGTTGTACGGTTTGTGGAGAAGCCAAAACCACAAATCTGCTGTTTTACGGCCAAAAGAGAAGCTAAAACCACAAATCTGCTTTTCAAGTCGTTGTACGGCCAGAAAAGAAGCCAAAACCAGAAATCTGCTGTTTTACGGCCAGTAGAGAATCCAAAACCACAAATCTGCAGTTTTACGGCCAAAAGAGAAGCCAAAACCACAAATCTGCTGTTTTACGGCCAGAAAAAAAGCCAAAACCAGAAATCTGCTATTTACGTCGTTGTACGGTTTGTTTAGAAGCTAAAACCACAAATCTGCTTTTGTACAGCTAGTAGAAAAGCCAAAACCACAAATCTGCTGTTTTACGGCCAGAAAAAAAGCCAAAACCAGAAATCTGCTATTCACGTCGTTGTACGGTTTGTTTAGAAGCTAAAACCACAAATCTTCTTTCGTACGGCCAGTAGAGAAGCCAAAACCACAAATCTGCTTTTTTACGGCCAACAGAGATTCTAAAACCACAAATCTGCAATTCAAGTCGTTGTACGGCCAGAAAAGAAGCCAAAACCAGAAATCTGCTGTTTTACGGCCAGTAGAGAAGCCAAAACCACAAATCTGCTTTTGTACGGCCAGTAGAGAAGCCAAAACAACAAATCTGCTGTTTTACGGCCAAAAGAGAAGCCAAAACAACAAATCTGCTATTCAAGTCGTTGTACGGTTTGCGGAGAAGCCAAAACCACAAATCTGCTGTTTTACGGCCAGTAGAGAAGCCAAAACCACAAATCTGCTTTTGTACGGCCAGTAGAGAAGCCAAAACAACAAATCTGCTGTTTTACGGCCAAAAGAGAAGCCAAAACAACAAATCTGCTATTCAAGTCGTTGTACGGTTTGCGGAGAAGCAAAAACCACAAATCTGCTTTTTTAGGCCAAAAGAGAAGCCAAAACCACAAATCTGCAATTCAAGTCGTTGTTCGGCCAGTACAGAAGCCAAAACCAGAAATTTGCATTTCAAGTCGTTGTACGGGCAGTACAGAAGCGCTTTAACCACAAATCTGCTTATCAAGTCGTTGTACGGTTTGTGGAGAAGCCAAAACCACAAATCTGCTGTTTTACGGCCAAAAGAGAAGCTAAAACCACAAATCTGCTTTTCAAGTCGTTGTACGGCCAGAAAAGAAGCCAAAACCAGAAATCTGCTGTTTTACGGCCAGTTGAGAATCCAAAACCACAAATCTGCAGTTGTACGGCCAAAAGAAAAGCCAAACCCACAAATCTGCTGTTTTACGGCCAGAAAAAAAGCCAAAACCAGAAATCTGCTATTTACGTCGTTGTACGGTTTGTTTAGAAGCTAAAACCACAAATCTGCTTTCGTACGGCCAGTAGAGAAGCCAAAACCACAAATTTGCTTTTGTATGGCCAGTAGAGAAGCCAAAACCACAAATCTGCTTTTTTACGGCCAACAGAGATTCCAAAACCACAAATCTGCAATTCAAGTCGTTGTTCAGCCAGTATAGAAGCCAAAACCATAAATTTGCATTTCAAGTCGTTGTACGGGCAGTACAGAAGCGCTTATACCACAAATCTGCTAGTCAAGTCGTTGTACGGTTTGCGGAGAAGCCAAAACCACAAATCTGCTGTTTTACGGCCAAAAGAGAAGCTAAAACCACAAATCTGCTTTTCAAGTCGTTGTACGGCCAGAAAAGAAGCCAAAACCAGAAATCTGCTGTTTTACGGCCAGTAGAAAAGCCAAAACCACAAATCTGCTTTTGTACGGCTAGTAGAGAAGACAAAACCACAAATCTGCTGTTTTACGTCCAAAAGAGAAGCCAACACAACAAATCTGCTATTCAAGTCGTTGTACGGCCAGAAAAAAAGCCAAAACTAGAAATCTGCTATTTACGTCGTTGTACGGTTTGTTTAGGAGCTAAAACTACAAATCTGCTTTTGTACGCCAGTAGAGAAGCCAAAACTACAAACCTGCTTTTGTACGGCCAGTAGAGAAGCCAAAATCACAAATCTGCTTTTTTACGGCCAACAGAGATTCCAAAACCACAAATCTGCATTTCAAGTCGTTGTTTGGCCAAAAGAGATGCTAACACCACAAATCTGCTTTTCAAGTCGTTGTACGGCCAGAAAAAAAGCCAAAACCAGAAATCTGCTGTTGTACGACCAGTATAGAATCCAAAACCACAAATTTGCAGTTTAACGGCCAGAAAAAAAGCCAAAACCAGAAATCTGCTATTCACGTCGATGTACGGTTTGTTTAGAAGCTAAAACCACAAATCTGCTTTCGAACGGCCAGTAGAGAAGCCAAAACCACAAATCTGCTTTTGTACGGTCAGTAGAGAAGCCAAAACCACAAATCTGCTTTTTTACGGCCAACAGAGATTCCAAAACCACAAATCTGCAATTCAAGTCGTTGTTCGGCCAGTACAGAAGCCAAAACCAGAAATTTGCATTTCAAGTCGTTGTACGGGCAGTACAGAAGCGCTAAAACCACAAATCTGCTTTTCAAGTCGTTGTACGGCAAGAAAAGAAGCCAAAACCAGAAATCTGCTGTTGTACGGCCAGTAGAGAATCCAAAACCACAAATCTGCTGTTTTACGGCCAAAAAAGAAGCCAAAACCACAAATCTGCAGTTTTACGGCCAGAAAAAAAGCAAAAAACCAGAAATCTGCTATTAAAGTCGTTGTACTGTTTGTGGAGAAGACAAAACTACAAATCTGCCGTTTTACGGCCAAAAGAGAAGCTAAAACAACAAATCTGCTTTTCAAGTCGTTGCACGGCCAGAAAAGAAGCCAAAACCACAAATCTGCTGTTTTACGGCCAGTAGAAAAAGCCAAAACCACAAATCTGCTTTTGTACGGCCAGTAGAGAAGCCAAAACCACAAATCTGCTATTCAAGTCGTTGTACGGTTTGTTTAGAAGCTAAAACTACAAATCTGCTTTTGTACGGCCAGTAGAGAAGCCAAAATCACAAATCTGCTTTTTTACGGTCAACAGAGATTCCAAAACCACAAATCTGCATTTCAAGTCGTTGTTTGGCCAGTACAGAAGCCAAAACCAGAAATATGCTATTCACGTCGTTGTACAGTTTGTTTAGAAGCTTAAACCACAAATCTGCTTTTTTACGGCCAACAGAGATTCCAAAACCGCAAATCTGCAATTCAAGTCGTTGTTCGGCCAGTACAGAAGCCAAAACCAGAAATTTGCATTTCAAGTCGTTGTATCCAGTACAGAAGCGCTATAACCACAAATCTGCTAGTCAAGTCGTTGTACGGTTTGTGGAGAAGCCAAAACCACAAATCTGCTGTTTTACGGCCAAAAGAGAAGCTAAAACCACAAATCTGCTTTTCAAGTCGTTGTACGGCCAGAAAAGAAGCCAAAACCAGAAATCTGCTGTTTTACGGCCAGTAGAGAATCCAAAACCACAAATCTGCAGTTTTACGGCCAAAAGAGAAGCCAAAACCACAAATCTGCTGTTTTACGGCCAGAAAAAAAGCCAAAACCAGAAATCTGCTATTCACGTCGTTGTACGGTTTGTTTAGAAGCTAAAACCACAAATCTGCTTTCGTACGGCCAGTAGAGAAGCCAAAACCACAAATCTGCTTTTGTACGGCAAGTAGAGAAGCCAAAACCACAAATCTGCTTTTTTACGGCCAAAAGAGAAGCCAAAACCACAAATCTGCAATTCAAGTCGTTGTTCGGCCAGTACAGAAGCCAAAACCAGAAATTTGCATTTCAAGTCGTTGTACGGGCAGTACAGAAGCGCTTTAACCACAAATCTGCTTATCAAGTCGATGTACGGTTTGTGGAGAAGCCAAAACCACAAATCTGCTGTTTTACGGCCAAAAGAGAAGCTAAAACCACAAATCTGCTTTTCAAGTCGTTGTACGGCCAGAAAAGAAGCCAAAACCAGAAATCTGCTGTTTTATGGCCAGTTGAGAATCCAAAACCACAAATCTGCAGTTTTACGGCCAAAAGAAAAGCCAAAACCACAAATCTGCTGTTTTACGGCCAGAAAAAAAGCCAAAACCAGAAATCTGCTATTCACGTCGTTGTACGGTTTGTTTAGAAGCTAAAACCACAAATCTGCTTTCGTATGGCCAGTAGAGAAGCCAAAACCACAAATCTGCTTTTGTATGGCCAGTAGACAAGCCAAAACCACAAATCTGCTTTTTTACGGCCAACAGAGATTCCAAAACCACAAATCTGCAATTCAAGTCGTTGTTCAGCCAGTATAGAAGCCAAAACCAGAAATTTGCATTTCAAGTCGTTGTACGGGCAGTACAGAAGCGCTTATACCACAAATCTGCTAGTCAAGTCGTTGTACGGTTTGCGGAGAAGCCAAAACCACAAATCTGCTGTTTTACGGCCAAAAGAGAAGCTAAAACCACAAATCTGCTTTTCAAGTCGTTGTACGGCCAGAAAAGAAGCCAAAACCAGAAATCAGCTGTTTTACGGCCAGTAGAAAAGCCAAAACCAGAAATCTGCTTTTGTACGGCTAGTAGAGAAGACAAAACCACAAATCTGCTGTTTTACGTCCAAAAGAGAAGCCAAAACAACAAATCTGCTATTCAAGTCGTTGTACGGCCAGAAAAAAAGCCAAAACTAGAAATCTGCTATTTACGTCGTTGTACGGTTTGTTTAGGAGCTAAAACTACAAATCTGCTTTTGTACGCCAGTAGAGAAGCCAAAACTACAAATCTGCTTTTGTACGGCCAGTAGAGAAGCCAAAATCACAAATCTGCTTTTTTACGGCCAACAGAGATTCCAAAACCACAAATCTGCATTTCAAGTCGTTGTTTGGCCAAAAGAGATGCTAAAACCACAAATCTGCTTTTCAAGTCGTTGTACGGCCAGAAAAAAAGCCAAAACCAGAAATCTGCTGTTGTACGACCAGTATAGAATCCAAAACCACAAATCTGCTGTTTTACGGCCAAAAAAGAAGCCAAAACCACAAATCTGCAGTTTTACGGCCAGAAAAAAAGCCAAAACCAGAAATCTGCTATTAAAGTCGTTGTACTGTTTGTGGAGAAGCCAAAACAACAAGTCTGCTGTTGTACGGCTAGTAGAGAAGCCAAAACCACAAATCTGCTGTTTTACGCAAAAAGAGAAACCAAAACCACAAATCTGCTATTCAAGTCGTTGTACGGCCAGAAAAAAAAGCCAAAACCAGAAATCTGGTTTTCAAGTCGTTGTACGGCTAGTACAGAAGCGCCAATACCACAAATCTGCTAGTCAAGTCGTTGTACGGTTTGTGGAGAAAACAAAACTACAAATCTGCCGTTTTACGGCCAAAAGAGAAGCTAAAACCACAAATCTGCTTTTCAAGTCGTTGCACGGCCAGAAAAGAAGCCAAAACCACAAATCTGCTGTTTTACGGCCAATAGAGAAGCCAAAACCACAAATCTGCTTTTGTACGGCCAGTAGAGAAGCCAAAACCACAAATCTGCTGTTTTACGGCCAAAAGAGAAGCCAAAACAACAAATCTGCTATTCAATTCGTTGTACGGTCTGTTTAGAAGCTAAAACTACAAATCTGCTTTTGTAAGGCCAGTAGAGAAGCCAAAATCACAAATCTGCTTTTTTACGGTCAACAGAGATTCCAAAACCACAAATCTGCATTTCAAGTCGTTGTTTGGCCAGTACAGAAGCCAAAACCAGAAATATGCTATTCACGTCGTTGTACAGTTTGTTTAGAAGCTAAAACCACAAATCTGCTTTTTTACGGCCAACAGAGATTCCAAAACCGCAAATCTGCAATTTAAGTCATTGTTCGACCAGTACAGAAGCCAAAACCAGATATTTGCATTTCAAGTCGTTGTACGGGCAGTACAGAAGCGCTATAACCACAAATCTGCTAGTCAAGTCGTTGTACGGTTTGTGGAGAAGCCAAAACCACAAATCTGCTGTTTTACGGCCAAAAGAGAAGCTAAAACCACAAATCTGCTTTTCAAGTCGTTGTACGGCCAGAAAAGAAGCCAAAACCAGAAATCTGCTGTTTTACGGCCAGTAGAGAATCCAAAACCACAAATCTGCAGTTTTACGGCCAAAAGAGAAGCCAAAACCACAAATCTGCTGTTTTACGGCCAGAAAAAAAGCCAAAACCAGAAATCTGCTATTCACGTCGTTGTACGGTTTGTTTAGAAGCTAAAACCACAAATCTGCTTTCGTACGGCCAGTAGAGAAGCCAAAACCACAAATCTGCTTTTGTACGGCAAGTAGAGAAGCCAAAACCACAAATCTGCTTTTTTACGGCCAAAAGAGAAGCCAAAACCACAAATCTGCAATTCAAGTCGTTGTTCGGCCAGTACAGAAGCCAAAAAAGAAATTTGCATTTCAAGTCGTTGTACGGGCAGTACAGAAGCGCTAATACCACAAATCTGCTAGTCAAGTCGTTGTACGGTTTGCGGAGAAGCCAAATCCACAAATCTGCTGTTTTACGGCCAAAAGAGAAGCTAAAACCACAAATCTGCTTTTCAAGTCGTTGTACGGCCAGAAAAGAAGCCAAAACCAGAAATCTGCTGTTTTACGGCCAGTAGAGAAGCCAAAATTACAAATCTGCTTTTGTACGGCCAGTAGAGAAGCCAAAACCACAAATCTGCTGTTTTACGGCCAAAAGAGAAGCCAAAACAACAAATCTGCTATTCAAGTCGTTGTATGGCCAGAAAAAAAGCCAAAACTAGAAATCTGCTATTTACGTCGTTGTACGGTTTGTTTAAAAGCTAAAACTACAAATCTGCTTTAGTACGGCCAGTAGAGAAGCCAAAACTACATATCTGCTTTTGTACGGCTAGTAGAGAAGCCAAAACCACAAATCTGCTTTTTTACGGCCAACAGAGATTCCAAAACCACAAATCTGCATTTCAAGTCGTTGTTTGGCCAGTACAGAAGCCAAAACCAGAAATTTGCTTTTCAAGTCGTTGTACGGCCAAAAAAAAAAACCAAAACCAGAAATCTGCTATTCACGTCGTTGTACAGTTTGTTTAGAAGCAAAAACCACAAATCTGCTTTTGTACGGCCAGTAGAGAAGCCAAAACCACAAATATGCTTTTGTACGGCCAGTAGAGAAGCCAAAACCTCAAAATCTGCTTTTTTACGGCCAACAGAGATTCTAAAACCACAAATCTGCAATTCAAGTCGTTGTTCGGCCAGTACAGAAGCCAAAACCAGATATTTGCATTTCAAGTCGTTGTACGGGCAGTACAGAAGCGCTATAACCACAAATCTGCTAGTCAAGTCGTTGTACGGTTTGTGGAGAAGCCAAAACCACAAATCTGCTGTTTTACGGCCAAAAGAGAAGCTAAAACCACAAATCTGCTTTTCAAGTCGTTGTACGGCCAGAAAAGAAGCCAAAACCAGAAATCTGCTGTTTTACGGCCAGTAGAGAATCCAAAACCACAAATCTGCAGTTTTACGGCCAAAAGAGAAGCCAAAACCACAAATCTGCTGTTTTACGGCCAGAAAAAAAGCCAAAACCAGAAATCTGCTATTCACGTCGTTGTACGGTTTGTTTAGAAGCTAAAACCACAAATCTGCTTTCGTACGGCCAGTAGAGAAGCCAAAACCACAAATCTGCTTTTGTACGGCAAGTAGAGAAGCCAAAACCACAAATCTGCTTTTTTACGGCCAAAAGAGAAGCCAAAACCACAAATCTGCAATTCAAGTCGTTGTTCGGCCAGTACAGAAGCCAAAAAAGAAATTTGCATTTCAAGTCGTTGTACGGGCAGTACAGAAGCGCTAATACCACAAATCTGCTAGTCAAGTCGTTGTACGGTTTGCGGAGAAGCCAAATCCACAAATCTGCTGTTTTACGGCCAAAAGAGAAGCTAAAACCACAAATCTGCTTTTCAAGTCGTTGTACGGCCAGAAAAGAAGCCAAAACCAGAAATCTGCTGTTTTACGGCCAGTAGAGAAGCCAAAATTACAAATCTGCTTTTGTACGGCCAGTAGAGAAGCCAAAACCACAAATCTGCTGTTTTACGGCCAAAAGAGAAGCCAAAACAACAAATCTGCTATTCAAGTCGTTGTATGGCCAGAAAAAAAGCCAAAACTAGAAATCTGCTATTTACGTCGTTGTACGGTTTGTTTAAAAGCTAAAACTACAAATCTGCTTTAGTACGGCCAGTAGAGAAGCCAAAACTACATATCTGCTTTTGTACGGCTAGTAGAGAAGCCAAAACCACAAATCTGCTTTTTTACGGCCAACAGAGATTCCAAAACCACAAATCTGCATTTCAAGTCGTTGTTTGGCCAGTACAGAAGCCAAAACCAGAAATTTGCTTTTCAAGTCGTTGTACGGCCAAAAAAAAAACCAAAACCAGAAATCTGCTATTCACGTCGTTGTACAGTTTGTTTAGAAGCAAAAACCACAAATCTGCTTTTGTACGGCCAGTAGAGAAGCCAAAACCACAAATATGCTTTTGTACGGCCAGTAGAGAAGCCAAAACCACAAATCTGCTTTTTTACGGCCAACAGAGATTCTAAAACCACAAATCTGCAATTCAAGTCGTTGTTCGGCCAGTACAGAAGCCAAAACCAGAAATTTGCTTTTCAAGTCGTTGTACGGGCAGTACAGAAGCGCTATAACCACAAATCTGCTAGTCAAGTCGTTGTACGGTTTGTGGAGAAGCCAAAACCACAAATCTGCTGTTTTACGGCCAAAAGAGAAGCTAAAACCACAAATCTGCTTTTCAAGTCGTTGTTCGGCCAGAAAAGAAGCCAAAACCAGTTATCTGCTGTTTTACGGCCAGTAGAGAATCCAAAACCACAAATCTGCAGTTTTACGGCCAAAAGAGAAGCCAAAACCACAAATCTGCTGTTTTACGGCCAGAAAAAAAGCCAAAACCAGAAATCTGCTATTCACGTCGTTGTACGGTTTGTTTAGAAGCTAAAACCACAAATCTGCTTTCGTACGGCCAGTAGAGAAGCCAAAACCACAAATCTGCTTTTGTACGGCAAGTAGAGAAGCCAAAACCACAAATCTGCTTTTTTACGGCCAAAAGAGAAGCCAAAACCACAAATCTGCAATTCAAGTCGTTGTTCGGCCAGTACAGAAGCCAAAAAAGAAATTTGCATTTCAAGTCGTTGTACGGGCAGTACAGAAGCGCTAATACCACAAATCTGCTAGTCAAGTCGTTGTACGGTTTGCGGAGAAGCCAAATCCACAAATCTGCTGTTTTACGGCCAAAAGAGAAGCTAAAACCACAAATCTGCTTTTCAAGTCGTTGTACGGCCAGAAAAGAAGCCAAAACCAGAAATCTGCTGTTTTACGGCCAGTAGAGAAGCCAAAATTACAAATCTGCTTTTGTACGGCCAGTAGAGAAGCCAAAACCACAAATCTGCTGTTTTACGGCCAAAAGAGAAGCCAAAACAACAAATCTGCTATTCAAGTCGTTGTACGGCCAGAAAAAAAGCCAAAACTAGAAATCTGCTATTTACGTCGTTGTACGGTTTGTTTAAAAGCTAAAACTACAAATCTGCTTTAGTACGGCCAGTAGAGAAGCCAAAACTACATATCTGCTTTTGTACGGCCAGTAGAGAAGCCAAAACCACAAATCTGCTTTTTTACGGCCAACAGAGATTCCAAAACCACAAATCTGCATTTCAAGTCGTTGTTTGGCCAGTACAGAAGCCAAAACCAGAAATTTGCTTTTCAAGTCGTTGTACGGCCAAAAAAAAAACCAAAACCAGAAATCTGCTATTCACGTCGTTGTACAGTTTGTTTAGAAGCAAAAACCACAAATCTGCTTTTGTACGGCCAGTAGAGAAGCCAAAACAACAAATATGCTTTTGTACGGCCAGTAGAGAAGCCAAAACCACAAATCTGCTTTTTTACGGCCAACAGAGATTCTAAAACCACAAATCTGCAATTCAAGTCGTTGTTCGGCCAGTACAGAAGCCAAAACCAGAAATTTGCTTTTCAAGTCGTTGTACGGCCAGTACAGCAGCGCCAATACCACAGATCTGCTAGTCAAGTCGTTGTACGGTTTGTGGAGAAGCCAAAACCACAAATCTGCTGTTTTACGGCCAAAAGAGAAGCTAAAACCACAAATCTGCTTTTCAAGTCGTTGTACGGCCAGAAAAGAAGCCAAAACCAGAAATCTGCTGTTGTACGACCAGTAGAGAATCCAAAACCACAAATCTGCAGTTTTACGGCCAAAAGAGAAGCCAAAACCACAAAACTGCTGTTTTACGGCCAGAAAAAAAGCCAAAACCAGAAATCTGCTATTCACGTCGTTGTACGGTTTGTTTAGAAGCTAAAACCACAAATCTGCTTTCGTACGGCCAGTAGAGAAGCCAAAACCACAAATCTGCTTTTGTACGGCAAGTAGAGAAGCCAAAACCACAAATCTGCTTTTTTACGGCCAAAAGAGAAGCCAAAACCACAAATCTGCAATTCAAGTCGTTGTTCGGCCAGTACAGAAGCCAAAACCAGAAATTTGCATTTCAAGTCGTTGTACGGGCAGTACAGAAGCGCTTTAACCACAAATCTGATTATCAAGTCGATGTACGGTTTGTGGAGAAGCCAAAACCACAAATCTGCTGTTTTACGGCCAAAAGAGAAGCTAAAACCACAAATCTGCTTTTCAAGTCGTTGTACGGCCAGAAAAGAAGCCAAAACCAGAAATCTGCTGTTTTATGGCCAGTTGAGAATCCAAAACCACAAATCTGCAGTTTTACGGCCAAAAGAAAAGCCAAAACCACAAATCTGCTGTTTTACGGCCAGAAAAAAAGCCAAAACCAGAAATCTGCTATTCACGTCGTTGTACGGTTTGTTTAGAAGCTAAAACCACAAATCTGCTTTCGTACGGCCAGTAGAGAAGCCAAAACAAAAAATCTGCTTTTGTATGGCCAGAAGAGAAGCCACAACCACAAATCTGCTTTTTTACGGCCAACAGAGATTCCAAAACCACAAATCTGCAATTCAAGTCGTTGTTCAGCCAGTATAGAAGCCAAAACCAGAAATTTGCATTTCAAGTCGTTGTACGGGCAGTACAGAAGCGCTTATACCACAAATCTGCTAGTCAAGTCGTTGTACGGTTTGCGGAGAAGCCAAAACCACAAATCTGCTGTTTTACGGCCAAAAGAGAAGCTAAAACCACAAATCTGCTTTTCAAGTCGTTGTACGGCCAGAAAAGAAGCCAAAACCAGAAATCTGCTGTTTTACGGCCAGTAGAAAAGCCAAAACCACAAATCTGCTTTTGTACGGCTAGTAGAGAAGACAAAACCACAAATCTGCTGTTTTACGTCCAAAAGAGAAGCCAAAACAACAAATCTGCTATTCAAGTCGTTGTACGGCCAGAAAAAAAGCCAAAACTAGAAATCTGCTATTTACGTCGTTGTACGGTTTGTTTAGGAGCTAAAACTACAAATCTGTTTTTGTACGCCAGTAGAGAAGCCAAAACTACAAATCTGCTTTTGTACGGCCAGTAGAGAAGCCAAAATCACAAATCTGCTTTTTTACGGCCAACAGAGATTCCAAAACCACAAATCTGCATTTCAAGTCGTTGTTTGGCCAAAAGAGATGCTAAAACCACAAATCTGCTTTTCAAGTCGTTGTACGGCCAGAAAAAAAGCCAAAACCAGAAATCTGCAATTCAAGTCGTTGTTCGGCCAGTACAGAAGCCAAAAAAGAAATTTGCATTTCAAGTCGTTGTACGGGCAGTACAGAAGCGCTAATACCACAAATCTGCTAGTCAAGTCGTTGTACGGTTTGCGGAGAAGCCAAATCCACAAATCTGCTGTTTTACGGCCAAAAGAGAAGCTAAAACCACAAATCTGCTTTTCAAGTCGTTGTACGGCCAGAAAAGAAGCCAAAACCAGAAATCTGCTGTTTTACGGCCAGTAGAGAAGCCAAAATTACAAATCTGCTTTTGTACGGCCAGTAGAGAAGCCAAAACCACAAATCTGCTGTTTTACGGCCAAAAGAGAAGCCAAAACAACAAATCTGCTATTCAAGTCGTTGTACGGCCAGAAAAAAAGCCAAAACTAGAAATCTGCTATTTACGTCGTTGTACGGTTTGTTTAAAAGCTAAAACTACAAATCTGCTTTAGTACGGCCAGTAGAGAAGCCAAAACTACATATCTGCTTTTGTACGGCCAGTAGAGAAGCCAAAACCACAAATCTGCTTTTTTACGGCCAACAGAGATTCCAAAACCACAAATCTGCATTTCAAGTCGTTGTTTGGCCAGTACAGAAGCCAAAACCAGAAATTTGCTTTTCAAGTCGTTGTACGGCCAAAAAAAAAACCAAAACCAGAAATCTGCTATTCACGTCGTTGTACAGTTTGTTTAGAAGCAAAAACCACAAATCTGCTTTTGTACGGCCAGTAGAGAAGCCAAAACAACAAATATGCTTTTGTACGGCCAGTAGAGAAGCCAAAACCACAAATCTGCTTTTTTACGGCCAACAGAGATTCTAAAACCACAAATCTGCAATTCAAGTCGTTGTTCGGCCAGTACAGAAGCCAAAACCAGAAATTTGCTTTTCAAGTCGTTGTACGGGCAGTACAGAAGCGCTATAACCACAAATCTGCTAGTCAAGTCGTTGTACGGTTTGTGGACAAGCCAATACCACAAATCTGCTGTTTTACGGCCAAAAGAGAAGCTAAAACCACAAATCTGCTTTTCAAGTCGTTGTACGGCCAGAAAAGAAGCCAAAACCAGAAATCTGCTGTTTTACGGCCAGTAGAGAATCAAAAACCACAAATCTGCAGTTTTACGGCCAAAAGAGAAGCCAAAACCACAAATCTGCTGTTTTACGGCTAGAAAAAAAGCCAAAACCAGAAATCTGCTATTCACGTCGTTGTACGGTTTGTTTAGAAGCTAAAACCACAAATCTGCTTTCGTACGGCCAGTAGAGAAGCCAAAACCACAAATCTGCTTTTGTACGGCCAGTAGAGAAGCCAAAACCACAAATCTGCTTTTTTACGGCCAACAGAAATTCCAAAACCACAAATCTGCAATTCAAGTCGTTGTTCGGCCAGTACAGAAGCCAAAACCAGAAATTTGCATTTCAAGTCGTTGTACGGGCAGTACAGAAGCGCTATAACCACAAATCTGCTAGTCAAGTCGTTGTACGGTTTGTGGAGAAGCCAAAACCACAAATCTGCTGTTTTACGGCCAAAAGAGAAGCTAAAACCACAAATCTGCTTTTCAAGTCGTTGTACGGCCAGAAAAGAAGCCAAAACCAGAAATCTGCTGTTTTATGGCCAGTTGAGAATCCAAAACCACAAATCTGCAGTTTTACGGCCAAAAGAAAAGCCAAAACCACAAATCTGCTGTTTTACGGCCAGAAAAAAAAGCCAAAACCAGAAATCTGCTATTCACGTCGTTGTACGGTTTGTTTAGAAGCTAAAACCACAAATCTGCTTTCGTACGGCCAGTAGAGAAGCCAAAACCACAAATCTGCTTTTGTATGGCCAGTAGAGAAGCCAAAACCACAAATCTGCTTTTTTACGGCCAACAGAGATTCCAAAACCACAAATCTGCAATTCAAGTCGTTGTTCAGCCAGTATAGAAGCCAAAACCAGAAATTTGCATTTCAAGTCGTTGTACGGGCAGTACAGAAGCGCTTATACCACAAATCTGCTAGTCAAGTCGTTGTACGGTTTGCGGAGAAGCCAAAACCACAAATCTGCTTTTTTACGGCCAAAAGAGAAGCTAAAACCACAAATCTGCTTTTCAAGTCGTTGTACGGCCAGAAAAGAAGCCAAAACCAGAAATCTGCTGTTTTACGGCCAGTAGAAAAGCCAAAACCACAAATCTGCTTTTGTACGGCTAGTAGAGAAGACAAAACCACAAATCTGCTGTTTTACGTCCAAAAGAGAAGCCAAAACAACAAATCTGCTATTCAAGTCGTTGTACGGCCAGAAAAAAAGCCAAAACTAGAAATCTGCTATTTACGTCGTTGTACGGTTTGTTTAGGAGCTAAAACTACAAATCTGCTTTTGTACGCCAGTAGAGAAGCCAAAACTACAAATCTGCTTTTGTACGGCCAGTAGAGAAGCCAAAATCACAAATCTGCTTTTTTACGGCCAACAGAGATTCCAAAACCACAAATCTGCATTTCAAGTCGTTGTTTGGCCAAAAGAGATGCTAAAACCACAAATCTGCTTTTCAAGTCGTTGTACGGCCAGAAAAAAAGCCAAAACCAGAAATCTGCAATTCAAGTCGTTGTTCGGCCAGTACAGAAGCCAAAAAAGAAATTTGCATTTCAAGTCGTTGTACGGGCAGTACAGAAGCGCTAATACCACAAATCTGCTAGTCAAGTCGTTGTACGGTTTGCGGAGAAGCCAAATCCACAAATCTGCTGTTTTACGGCCAAAAGAGAAGCTAAAACCACAAATCTGCTTTTCAAGTCGTTGTACGGCCAGAAAAGAAGCCAAAACCAGAAATCTGCTGTTTTACGGCCAGTAGAGAAGCCAAAATTACAAATCTGCTTTTGTACGGCCAGTAGAGAAGCCAAAACCACAAATCTGCTGTTTTACGGCCAAAAGAGAAGCCAAAACAACAAATCTGCTATTCAAGTCGTTGTACGGCCAGAAAAAAAGCCAAAACTAGAAATCTGCTATTTACGTCGTTGTACGGTTTGTTTAAAAGCTAAAACTACAAATCTGCTTTAGTACGGCCAGTAGAGAAGCCAAAACTACATATCTGCTTTTGTACGGCCAGTAGAGAAGCCAAAACCACAAATCTGCTTTTTTACGGCCAACAGAGATTCCAAAACCACAAATCTGCATTTCAAGTCGTTGTTTGGCCAGTACAGAAGCCAAAACCAGAAATTTGCTTTTCAAGTCGTTGTACGGCCAAAAAAAAAACCAAAACCAGAAATCTGCTATTCACGTCGTTGTACAGTTTGTTTAGAAGCAAAAACCACAAATCTGCTTTTGTACGGCCAGTAGAGAAGCCAAAACAACAAATATGCTTTTGTACGGCCAGTAGAGAAGCCAAAACCACAAATCTGCTTTTTTACGGCCAACAGAGATTCTAAAACCACAAATCTGCAATTCAAGTCGTTGTTCGGCCAGTACAGAAGCCAAAACCAGAAATTTGCTTTTCAAGTCGTTGTACGGGCAGTACAGAAGCGCTATAACCACAAATCTGCTAGTCAAGTCGTTGTACGGTTTGTGGAGAAGCCAAAACCACAAATCTGCTGTTTTACGGCCAAAAGAGAAGCTAAAACCACAAATCTGCTTTTCAAGTCGTTGTACGGCCAGAAAAGAAGCCAAAACCAGAAATCTGCTGTTTTACGGCCAGTAGAGAATCAAAAACCACAAATCTGCAGTTTTACGGCCAAAAGAGAAGCCAAAACCACAAATCTGCTGTTTTACGGCCAGAAAAAAAGCCAAAACCAGAAATCTGCTATTCACGTCGTTGTACGGTTTGTTTAGAAGCTAAAACCACAAATCTGCTTTCGTACGGCCAGTAGAGAAGCCAAAACCACAAATCTGCTTTTGTACGGCAAGTAGAGAAGCTAAAACCACAAATCTGCTTTTTTACGGCCAAAAGAGAAGCCAAAACCACAAATCTGCAATTCAAGTCGTTGTTCGGCCAGTACAGAAGCCAAAAAAGAAATTTGCATTTCAAGTCGTTGTACGGGCAGTACAGAAGCGCTAATACCACAAATCTGCTAGTCAAGTCGTTGTACGGTTTGCGGAGAAGCCAAATCCACAAATCTGCTGTTTAACGGCCAAAAGAGAAGCTAAAACCACAAATCTGCTTTTCAAGTCGTTGTACGGCCAGAAAAGAAGCCAAAACCAGAAATCTGCTGTTTTACGGCCAGTAGAGAAGCCAAAATTACAAATCTGCTTTTGTACGGCCAGTAGAGAAGCCAAAACCACAAATCTGCTGTTTTACGGCCAAAAGAGAAGCCAAAACAACAAATCTGCTATTCAAGTCGTTGTACGGCCAGAAAAAAAGCCAAAACTAGAAATCTGCTATTTACGTCGTTGTACGGTTTGTTTAAAAGCTAAAACTACAAATCTGCTTTAGTACGGCCAGTAGAGAAGCCAAAACTACATATCTGCTTTTGTACGGCCAGTAGAGAAGCCAAAACCACAAATCTGCTTTTTTACGGCCAACAGAGATTCCAAAACCACAAATCTGCATTTCAAGTCGTTGTTTGGCCAGTACAGAAGCCAAAACCAGAAATTTATTTTTCAAGTCGTTGTACGGCCAAAAAAAAAAACCAAAACCAGAAATCTGCTATTCACGTCGTTGTACAGTTTGTTTAGAAGCAAAAACCACAAATCTGCTTTTGTACGGCCAGTAGAGAAGCCAAAACAACAAATATGCTTTTGTACGGCCAGTAGAGAAGCCAAAACCACAAATCTGCTTTTTTACGGCCAACAGAGATTCTAAAACCACAAATCTGCAATTCAAGTCGTTGTTCGGCCAGTACAGAAGCCAAAACCAGAAATTTGCTTTTCAAGTCGTTGTACGGCCAGTACAGCAGCGCCAATACCACAGATCTGCTAGTCAAGTCGTTGTACGGTTTGTGGAGAAGCCAAAACCACAAATCTGCTGTTTTACGGCCAAAAGAGAAGCTAAAACCACAAATCTGCTTTTCAAGTCGTTGTACGGCCAGAAAAGAAGCCAAAACCAGAAATCTGCTGTTGTACGACCAGTAGAGAATCTAAAACCACAAATCTGCAGTTTTACGGCCAAAAGAGAAGCCAAAACCACAAAACTGCTGTTTTACGGCCAGAAAAAAAGCCAAACCAGAAATCTTCTATCCACGTCGTTGTACGGTTTGTTTAGAAGCTAAAACCACAAATCTGCTTTCGTACGGCCAGTAGAGAAACCAAAACCACAAATCTGCTTTTGTACGGCCAGTAGAGAAGCCAAAACCACAAATCTGCTTTTTTACGGCCAACAGAGATTCCAAAACCACAAATCTGCAATTCAAGTCGTTGTTCGGCCAGTACAGAAGCCAAAACCAGAAATTTGCATTTCAAGTCGTTGTACGGGCAGTACAGAAGCGCTATAACCACAAATCTGCTAGTCAAGTCGTTGTACGGTTTGTGGAGAAGCCAAAACCACAAATCTGCTGTTTTACGGCCAAAAGAGAAGCTAAAACCACAAATCTGCTTTTCAAGTCGTTGTACAGCCAGAAAAGAAGCCAAAACCAGAAATCTGCTGTTTTACGGCCAGTAGAGAATCCAAAACCACAAATCTGCAGTTTTACGGCCAAAAGAGAAGCCAAAACCACAAATCTGCTGTTTTACGGCCAGAAAAAAAGCCAAAACCAGAAATCTGCTATTCACGTCGTTGTACGGTTTGTTTAGAAGCTAAAACCACAAATCTGCTTTCGTACGGCCAGTAGAGAAGCTAAAACCACAAATCTGCTTTTGTACGGCAAGTAGAGAAGCCAAAACCACAAATCTGCTTTTTTACGGCCAAAAGAGAAGCCAAAACCACAAATCTGCAATTCAAGTCGTTGTTCGGCCAGTACAGAAGCCAAAAAAGAAATTTGCATTTCAAGTCGTTGTACGGGCAGTACAGAAGCGCTAATACCACAAATCTGCTAGTCAAGTCGTTGTACGGTTTGCGGAGAAGCCAAATCCACAAACCTGCTGTTTTACGGCCAAAAGAGAAGCTAAAACCACAAATCTGCTTTTCAAGTCGTTGTACGGCCAGAAAAGAAGCCAAAACCACAAATCTGCAGTTTTACGGCCAAAAGAGAAGCCAAAACCACAAATCTGCTGTTTTACGGCCAGAAAAAAAGCCAAAACCAGAAATCTGCTATTCACGTCGTTGTACGGTTTGTTTAGAAGCTAAAACCACAAATCTGCTTTCGTACGGCCAGTAGAGAAGCCAAAACCACAAATCTGCTTTTGTACGGCAAGTAGAGAAGCCAAAACCACAAATCTGCTTTTTTACGGCCAAAAGAGAAGCCAAAACCACAAATCTGCAATTCAAGTCGTTGTTCGGCCAGTACAGAAGCCAAAAAAGAAATTTGCATTTCAAGTCGTTGTACGGGCAGTACAGAAGCGCTAATACCACAAATCTGCTAGTCAAGTCGTTGTACGGTTTGCGGAGAAGCCAAATCCACAAATCTGCTGTTTTACGGCCAAAAGAGAAGCTAAAACCACAAATCTGCTTTTCAAGTCGTTGTTTGGCCAGAAAAGAAGCCAAAACCAGAAATCTGCTGTTTTACGGCCAGTAGAGAAGCCAAAATTACAAATCTGCTTTTGTACGGCCAGTAGAGAAGCCAAAACCACAAATCTGCTGTTTTACGGCCAAAAGAGAAGCCAAAACAACAAATCTGCTATTCAAGTCGTTGTACGGCCAGAAAAAAAGCCAAAACTAGAAATCTGCTATTTACGTCGTTGTACGGTTTGTTTAAAAGCTAAAACTACAAATCTGCTTTAGTACGGCCAGTAGAGAAGCCAAAACTACATATCTGCTTTTGTACGGCCAGTAGAGAAGCCAAAACCACAAATCTGCTTTTTTACGGCCAACAGAGATTCCAAAACCACAAATCTGCATTTCAAGTCGTTGTTTGGCCAGTACAGAAGCCAAAACCAGAAATTTGCTTTTCAAGTCGTTGTACGGCCAAAAAAAAAACCAAAACCAGAAATCTGCTATTCACGTCGTTGTACAGTTTGTTTAGAAGCAAAAACCACAAATCTGCTTTTGTACGGCCAGTAGAGAAGCCAAAACAACAAATATGCTTTTGTACGGCCAGTAGAGAAGCCAAAACCACAAATCTGCTTTTTTACGGCCAACAGAGATTCTAAAACCACAAATCTGCAATTCAAGTCGTTGTTCGGCCAGTACAGAAGCCAAAACCAGAAATTTGCTTTTCAAGTCGTTGTACGGCCAGTACAGCAGCGCCAATACCACAGATCTGCTAGTCAAGTCGTTGTACGGTTTGTGGAGAAGCCAAAACCACAAATCTGCTGTTTTACGGCCAAAAGAGAAGCTAAAACCACAGATCTGCTTTTCAAGTCGTTGTACGGCCAGAAAAGAAGCCAAAACCAGAAATCTGCTGTTGTACGACCAGTAGAAAATCCAAAACCACAAATCTGCAGTTTTACGGCCAAAAGAGAAGCCAAAACCACAAAACTGCTGTTTTACGGCCAGAAAAAAAGCCAAACCAGAAATCTTCTATCCACGTCGTTGTACGGTTTGTTTAGAAGCTAAAACCACAAATCTGCTTTCGTACGGCCAGTAGAGAAGCCAAAACCACAAATCTGCAGTTTTACGGCCAGAAAAAAGCAAAAAAACAGAAATCTGCTATTAAAGTCGTTGTTCTGTTTGTGGAGAAGACAAAACTACAAATCTGCCGTTTTACGGCCAAAAGAGAAGCTAAAACCACAAATCTGCTTTTCAAGTCGTTGCACGGCCAGAAAAGAAGCCAAAACCACAAATCTGCTTTTGTACGGCCAGTAGAGAAGCCAAAACCACAAATCTGCTGTTGTACGACCAGTAGAGAATCTAAAACCACAAATCTGCAGTTTTACGGCCAAAAGAGAAGCCAAAACCACAAAACTGCTGTTTTACGGCCAGAAAAAAAGCCAAACCAGAAATCTTCTATCCACGTCGTTGTACGGTTTGTTTAGAAGCTAAAACCACAAATCTGCTTTCGTACGGCCAGTAGAGAAACCAAAACCACAAATCTGCTTTTGTACGGCCAGTAGAGAAGCCAAAACCACAAATCTGCTTTTTTACGGCCAACAGAGATTCCAAAACCACAAATCTGCAATTCAAGTCGTTGTTCGGCCAGTACAGAAGCCAAAACCAGAAATTTGCATTTCAAGTCGTTGTACGGGCAGTACAGAAGCGCTATAACCACAAATCTGCTAGTCAAGTCGTTGTACGGTTTGTGGAGAAGCCAAAACCACAAATCTGCTGTTTTACGGCCAAAAGAGAAGCTAAAACCACAAATCTGCTTTTCAAGTCGTTGTACGGCCAGAAAAGAAGCCAAAACCAGAAATCTGCTGTTTTACGGCCAGTAGAGAATCCAAAACCACAAATCTGCAGTTTTACGGCCAAAAGAGAAGCCAAAACCACAAATCTGCTGTTTTACGGCTGTTGATGTCCTATTATTATTATTGGACTATCAAACATTACCACCAGTCTTCTCAGAGTATTTGAGTTGCAGTAGCTGAATTATTTGATTGATTTGAACATCAAAATGGACGACATCACCACAATATAACTTCCAAACTTGTAAATAATAAATGAACGACTTATTGCAGCATATAATTTAATAACAATTCATTAACAGTTGACACTTCACATCCAATGAACAAATATAGCTTTATAGTATCAACATAATACACAATTTTATTTATTTCTCCTGAGTCTAAAATACTGCCTGCGTTCCTTGTGAGTTATGAGAAAGACTGCCGGCCGCATGGACAGTCACTTAACTATATCTACTTCCGATATAGGTTTTCTTAATATCCAAAAATGGGTTTTATTTCGACTTTTTAATTATTAATATAGCTACTACCTATATATTATTTTATGGCTTCATAGCATACCCCCCAACCACAGAGAAAAAATAATAATTTATTATTATTTTTGATACGAAAAATGTTTACAATAATGAAAAAAATTATCTTAATCTTAATTAATGCATATAATCATTCATTTAATAATACATAGAGAAAAAAAAATTTCATTTAATATATGTACAAACAATCAAAAAACATATTTATAGGCAGAAATATGACACAAAGAATAATGTCTAATGTTTATATGACAATTAGTCATAGACAATTATCTTTAGGTATTGTCTAATCAACTTCAGTAATAGTGAGATAAACTATTGGATATCAATGATGTGTATCGATAATTATTATGCTAAATACTCATCAAGGCTGTTAAGATTATCTATTATCTTTATCTCACAAAATCTAAATAGATTCCATGAAAAAAATTTTTTCATACAACATTTATTATTTTATACAACAAAATTAATATAATACTAATGTCGGTTTTTTTTATAATTGTCATTTTGTATTGATATTCTCATCATGGTTATTATGAATATATATCTTCATAATATTTATTTTGAATTGATATTCTTATTGATTCTTATTGATTATTATTGATTATTATTGATTATTATTGATTGATATTCTCAATAACATTACTTACAATGTAACATGATTATCTTTAATCTTAGTTTACAATAAAATATTACACAAATTATTCAAGTCTTTTCTTCAATTATATATTTATATTACACTGCTCATTTTCCTGTGAGTCTTATATGTATCATTTATTTATTGGCTTCAATGCTATCTTTAGTCTTACATGAATACAATACAATATTACCATCTAATGCTCTGACTTTAGAGTCTTACATAGGCATTTCATTATTATATCATTCTTATTTCAATTCCTCTAATGCTTTTTTAAAGACTTACATAGGCATATTAATATTAACATATGGCATAACAGATTCACTGTTCAGAGGCCACAAAATTTATGTGCTTAACAGTCTTACCAAACTGTTCAGAGGCTACATAAAAAAATTTCCAACTGATAATCATTATTTTCATCAATTAGATTATTTTATACCAGTATCCATATTTACATATTTGTTTATGACCTTCTAAATGTCTACATAATGAAATAGCATGTAATTCTTTTGGTACATTGTTTATTTCACATTGACTTTCAAATTTGCTTACATACTGTTCTAGTTTTTCTGTTCCATTCCATTTGGGAATAGGATTATCCTTTTCATTATTTATGGATAAGTCAATATTAGGTGTCTCATTGAGAATATTATTTTCTGACTTTCCTATGGTTTGTAAGAAATTAAAAGTTTGTAGAGCAGGGTAAAATTCTTGTTCTGGTAAATCTACTAACTTTTCATTTTGCAATAGAACAGGTTTCAAATTCAAGTCATTGGATTTTTCATTCATCCATTTTTGAAAAATGTCAAAACTATTATCATGTTTGACATTGAAAGAATTACCAATAATTAAAGGTGCAACACAGTTTTTCATTATGGCTGCCTCTGCTTTTCCAGTGAGCCAAGGACAATCAATGTCTATTATAGTGACAGGACAATTTACAGTGGAACCATTTGCAAGTTTTATTGTATCCACTCTTATTATATTGGTGGGTTTCTGATTTGGAATGATACTTTCATCTATACATATTATACTACTTCCGGTGTCTCTTAGACAGTAAGTGGTCTTTCCTTCCACATAAGCAGGAAAAAGTATTAACTGACCCCTGTTTTCAAATATGACATTATTAGATTGAGATGTGGAATTGTTAAGTTTTCCTCTATTTCTTCCATTTTGGAAATTTGATTGAGGTCTGTTTTGAGTATTAGGAAAATCTTGTCTTCCAACATGTTGATTTGGCACATTGTTATTGGAAAAATTCTGATTTGGCATATTTCTGTTTCCAAAATTTGAAAAATTCTGATTTGGAAAGTTTCTATTATCAAAATTAGAAAAATTTTGATTTGAAAAACCTCTATGATCAACATTTGATCTATTGAAGTTTGGATTGAAATTTCTACCTCTTGCATTGTTATTTCTGTAACAATATTCTGATGAATGGTTTGTACCATTGCAAAAAATACATTTATAATTATTAGATTTTGGTTGATTACCAAATTTTTTTCTATTGCCAAATTGATTATGTCTAGACCTAGGAGGTGAATAGCTCCTTCTTCTATGTTGAATTGTATTTACTGTTTGATTTTGTTTAGTCAGTTCTACATTAGGATGACTATCCTTAAAATTTGAGATTGCATCTATCAAACTCTCAACTGTCTTAACTTTTCTTTCCATAATGTGAGTAAACAATGGTTTAGAAGCTTGTTCTAATACTTTATCAACAACCATGATTTCTATAATCTCATTAGGATTTTTGGTATCTATTTTTACTAAGTCTAACCAGGTAAGTAAAAATGTTTTCACTTCAGACACAAAAGCTCTCGGTTCTATCTTGTCTGTTAAGATAAAGTTATGGAACTTTTGTCTGTAATAATCCTCAGAGTGGATAAAGAATTTTATTAACTGTTCTTTGATAATGGCATAATCAGTTATTTCTTTATCAATATGTGATAGTGCTTCCCTACCCTTATCTTTCAATTGTGGGATAAGGTGAATGTAATATTCTGAAATGGGAATCCCATATCCTTTACATGTTGCTTCAAATAAATTTAGAAAATCAACAATTTTCTCTTTCCCATCAAAAGGAGGCATTTTAAATCTTACACTATGTTTTGATTTTTCATTATTTGTTTGCTCAACTTTAGTATTTTGTAATTTAGCCAACTCCAATTCATGAGTTAATTTTAGTTGAGTTTCTTTCAACTGAGTTTCTCTTAACTCTTTTTCTTTATTCATTTCTAGTTCTTTTTGTTTAATTTCATGAGCCCTTAATTCTGCTCGCTCATCTCTTTCCTTATCTGCTAATTCTTTTTTCAATTGTTTAACTTTATTTTCAACAAATTCTTGATATTCTTTCTTATCAGTAATACCATATTCTTTTGCCAACAATTTAGCCTCATCATAGAGTAATTGAACCTTTGACTCCATTATTGTTTATTATGAATGTCAAGATTTATTATATTATAGTACAGTACAATTATTATAATGCACTATTTTATAGTACAGCAATGTTTTATTCCTATACTGGATGGCAATATTTATTAATTACTGAATGAGCATTATTATATTACTGAATGACAATATACTGAATGAGCAGTTATATATTATCACAGCAACTTTATAATTCAGAAATGCAAAATGCTAGAATGTCAACAAGTATGCTAAGCCAAGACACATTTTCTATTATGGCTTGTGTATTTTATTATTATTAGCAATTTTATAGTAGAGTTTAAAGCAAGTGCAAGTCACTTTTTACTATTGTGACTTATTATTACTATATAGGTTGCACAATTATTTTCCGCAAAGCAATGTACAATCTTATTATTACCAATGGTAGCACATAGATAATATTATTATTATTATTGAGGATGGCATATAACAATTAGATTAATGTTATCATAAGCCACTATAATATTATTCTTATGAGCAATTGAAATGGATGTAATTATTATCAGTATTGGAAGCACATTTTCATTGTAATTACTGGAAGTACATTTTCATTAATGCCAATACACAATAATTTTACTATAATTAATAGCAATGTAAATTCTAGATAATATTATTACAGTAGCACTGCAAAGCACAATATTATTTTTATTTAGGTTATTTTACCTGTTATATTGTGAATATTTTGTACATTTGTAGTTACATGTATTAGATATCAATTATTATTTTGTTAATTGTAATTACATGTAATTGGGCACTACTTAAATTATATAGTTATGAATGTGAATATTCATATTATTATTATCCTGGTGAACTTATTATTGTTAATGTTCTTACCATAGACCATTATACTCAGAGAGCAAAAACTAACCAATGCATATTAATGATACTTCAAAAAATACACAACAAAAAAATTATATCAAGTAACAATAGAAAAAAAAACACAATCACAATACACTAATGCTGCTTGGACCACAAATGATAGAGGAATTTTTGACAAAGAATCACAACATGTATAACATTGACAAGACTATAGTAATTTTACTTCAATAATTCTTAACAATAACAAACAAAGTCAAGACAACTAACAGAAATAACCCTAACAAAGAATCATTTCTAATCAATCTCTTTTAAGAAATAGAAATAGATGATAGACAGAATAAGAATAGACAAGAGATTTGATTAAAAACTACCGCCAACCAAAGCCCGCTTTATACATAAATAATACATATATATATATATAATTCATACTAATGAATGTAAAAAATATGATTAAATTAAAGATTACTTAATAATCCAAATGAAAACACATTCACTGTATGAAATTACTGCAATGTAAATCCAGAGTAGAAATCCAGAAGAAACTTAATTAATTATTTAATAATCCAATGAATGTTCACACTGTATCAAGTTGAGTTGCTTAAAGTTTCCACTTCAGTATGGTATAATCCAATTTTAGAATGAACACAAGAAAAAAATGTATACCATTAATTAAAATTAATGTCAATGTCTTTGGTATACAGATTAAATATTAATTATATTTAAAGTTACTTAATGTTATTTATTTATCTTCCGATAAGCACATCGGACTTCAACATATCAGATTTCAACACCTGGTCGTGTCACATCGGATTTGAACATAGGCTACATAAAATTCAACACATGGTTGTGTCACATCGGATTTGAACATCGGACTTGAACATATGTATATAGTTTAGGTTCCTTGTTGATAACATGTGGGAACGAAACTTTTTCCGGTTGCAAATATTAAATAATGATCTGCGTATAGTCACTTTTTTTCGATTTTTTGTATCGAATTTTCCAATGATGAAATATTTGTCATCGGTGTACAAATGTTATATTTTCTTAGAGCTATTATAGTGCTCAATCATATAAATAGTATATGTATTTGAAATAATTGACTCAGGCTTCAGTTTTGTTCAAAAACTGGTACTCACATAATTTTCCATGTGGTTTGTAGTACGTCTTCAAAAAGTTCAAAAAGTTTCGAATTTGAACATAATATTATATCCTTCAGCTTCTCTCTCCGTTAGCTGCCACCAAACCTGTTGATGTCCTATTATTATTATTGGACTATCAAACATTACCACCAGTCTTCTCAGAGTATTTGAGTTGCAGTAGCTGAATTATTTGATTGATTTGAACATCAAAATGGACGACATCACCACAATATAACTTCCAAACTTGTAAATAATAAATGAACGACTTATTGCAGCATATAATTTAATAACAATTCATTAACAGTTGACACTTCACATCCAATGAACAAATATAGCTTTATAGTATCAACATAATACACAATTTTATTTATTTCTCCTGAGTCTAAAATACTGCCTGCGTTCCTTGTGAGTTATGAGAAAGACTGCCGGCCGCATGGACAGTCACTTAACTATATCTACTTCCGATATAGGTTTTCTTAATATCCAAAAATGGGTTTTATTTCGACTTTTTAATTATTAATATAGCTACTACCTATATATTATTTTATGGCTTCATAGCAACGGCCAGAAAAAAAGCCGAAACCAGAAATCTGCTATTCACGTCGTTGTACGGTTTGTTTAGAAGCTAAAACCACAAATCTGCTTTCGTACGGCCAGTAGAGAAGCTAAAACCACAAATCTGCTTTTGTACGGCAAGTAGAGAAGCCAAAACCACAAATCTGCTTTTTTACGGCCAAAAGAGAAGCCAAAACCACAAATCTGCAATTCAAGTCGTTGTTCGGCCAGTACAGAAGCCAAAAAAGAAATTTGCATTTCAAGTCGTTGTACGGGCAGTACAGAAGCGCTAATACCACAAATCTGCTAGTCAAGTCGTTGTACGGTTTGCGGAGAAGCCAAATCCACAAACCTGCTGTTTTACGGCCAAAAGAGAAGCTAAAACCACAAATCTGCTTTTCAAGTCGTTGTACGGCCAGAAAAGAAGCCAAAACCACAAATCTGCAGTTTTACGGCCAAAAGAGAAGCCAAAACCACAAATCTGCTGTTTTACGGCCAGAAAAAAAGCCAAAACCAGAAATCTGCTATTCACGTCGTTGTACGGTTTGTTTAGAAGCTAAAACCACAAATCTGCTTTCGTACGGCCAGTAGAGAAGCCAAAACCACAAATCTGCTTTTGTACGGCAAGTAGAGAAGCCAAAACCACAAATCTGCTTTTTTACGGCCAAAAGAGAAGCCAAAACCACAAATCTGCAATTCAAGTCGTTGTTCGGCCAGTACAGAAGCCAAAAAAGAAATTTGCATTTCAAGTCGTTGTACGGGCAGTACAGAAGCGCTAATACCACAAATCTGCTAGTCACGTCGTTGTACGGTTTGCGGAGAAGCCAAATCCACAAATCTGCTGTTTTACGGCCAAAAGAGAAGCTAAAACCACAAATCTGCTTTTCAAGTCGTTGTTTGGCCAGAAAAGAAGCCAAAACCAGAAATCTGCTGTTTTACGGCCAGTAGAGAAGCCAAAATTACAAATCTGCTTTTGTACGGCCAGTAGAGAAGCCAAAACCACAAATCTGCTGTTTTACGGCCAAAAGAGAAGCCAAAACAACAAATCTGCTATTCAAGTCGTTGTACGGCCAGAAAAAAAGCCAAAACTAGAAATCTGCTATTTACGTCGTTGTACGGTTTGTTTAAAAGCTAAAACTACAAATCTGCTTTAGTACGGCCAGTAGAGAAGCCAAAACTACATATCTGCTTTTGTACGGCCAGTAGAGAAGCCAAAACCACAAATCTGCTTTTTTACGGCCAACAGAGATTCCAAAACCACAAATCTGCATTTCAAGTCGTTGTTTGGCCAGTACAGAAGCCAAAACCAGAAATTTGCTTTTCAAGTCGTTGTACGGCCAAAAAAAAAACCAAAACCAGAAATCTGCTATTCACGTCGTTGTACAGTTTGTTTAGAAGCAAAAACCACAAATCTGCTTTTGTACGGCCAGTAGAGAAGCCAAAACAACAAATATGCTTTTGTACGGCCAGTAGAGAAGCCAAAACCACAAATCTGCTTTTTTACGGCCAACAGAGATTCTAAAACCACAAATCTGCAATTCAAGTCGTTGTTCGGCCAGTACAGAAGCCAAAACCAGAAATTTGCTTTTCAAGTCGTTGTACGGCCAGTACAGCAGCGCCAATACCACAGATCTGCTAGTCAAGTCGTTGTACGGTTTGTGGAGAAGCCAAAACCACAAATCTGCTGTTTTACGGCCAAAAGAGAAGCTAAAACCACAGATCTGCTTTTCAAGTCGTTGTACGGCCAGAAAAGAAGCCAAAACCAGAAATCTGCTGTTGTACGACCAGTAGAAAATCCAAAATCACAAATCTGCAGTTTTACGGCCAAAAGAGAAGCCAAAACCACAAAACTGCTGTTTTACGGCCAGAAAAAAAGCCAAACCAGAAATCTTCTATCCACGTCGTTGTACGGTTTGTTTAGAAGCTAAAACCACAAATCTGCTTTCGTACGGCCAGTAGAGAAGCCAAAACCACAAATCTGCAGTTTTACGGCCAGAAAAAAAGCAAAAAAACAGAAATCTGCTATTAAAGTCGTTGTTCTGTTTGTGGAGAAGACAAAACTACAAATCTGCTTTTGTACGGCCAGTAGAGAAGCCAAAATCACAAATCTGCTTTTTTACGGTCAACAGAGATTCCAAAACCACAAATCTGCATTTCAAGTCGTTGTTTGGCCAGTACAGAAGCCAAAACCAGAAATATGCTATTCACGTCGTTGTACAGTTTGTTTAGAAGCTAAAACCACAAATCTGCTTTTTTACGGCCAACAGAGATTCCAAAACCGCAAATCTGCAATTCAAGTCGTTGTTCGGCCAGTACAGAAGCCAAAACCAGAAATTTGCATTTCAAGTCGTTGTACGGGCAGTACAGAAGCGCTATAACCACAAATCTGCTAGTCAAGTCGTTGTACGGTTTGTGGAGAAGCCAAAACCACAAATCTGCTGTTTTACGGCCAAAAGAGAAGCTAAAACCACAAATCTGCTTTTCAAGTCGTTGTACGGCCAGAAAAGAAGCCAAAACCAGAAATCTGCTGTTTTACGGCCAGTAGAGAATCCAAAACCACAAATCTGCAGTTTTACGGCCAAAAGAGAAGCCAAAACCACAAATCTGCTGTTTTACGGCCAGAAAAAAAGCCAAAACCAGAAATCTGCTATTCACGTCGTTGTACGGTTTGTTTAGAAGCTAAAACCTTGAATCTGCTTTCGTACGGCCAGTAGAGAAGCCAAAACCACAAATCTGCTTTTGTACGGCAAGTAGAGAAGCCAAAACCACAAATCTGCTTTTTTACGGCCAAAAGAGAAGCCAAAACCACAAATCTGCAATTCAAGTCGTTGTTCGGCCAGTACAGAAGCCAAAACCAGAAATTTGCATTTCAAGTCGTTGTACGGGCAGTACAGAAGCGCTTTAACCACAAATCTGCTTATCAAGTCGATGTACGGTTTGTGGAGAAGCCAAAACCACAAATCTGCTGTTTTACGGCCAAAAGAGAAGCTAAAACCACAAATCTGCTTTTCAAGTCGTTGTACGGCCAGAAAAGAAGCCAAAACCAGAAATCTGCTGTTTTATGGCCAGTTGAGAATCCAAAACCACAAATCTGCAGTTTTACGGCCAAAAGAAAAGCCAAAACCACAAATCTGCTGTTTTACGGCCAGAAAAAAAGCCAAAACCAGAAATCTGCTATTCACGTCGTTGTACGGTTTGTTTAGAAGCTAAAACCACAAATCTGCTTTCGTACGGCCAGTAGTGAAGCCAAAACCACAAATCTGCTTTTGTATGGCCAGTAGAGAAGCCAAAACCACAAATCTGCTTTTTTACGGCCAACAGAGATTCCAAAACCACAAATCTGCAATTCAAGTCGTCGTTCAGCCAGTATAGAAGCCAAAACCAGAAATTTGCATTTCAAGTCGTTGTACGGGCAGTACAGAAGCGCTTATACCACAAATCTGCTAGTCAAGTCGTTGTACGGTTTGCGGAGAAGCCAAAACCACAAATCTGCTGTTTTACGGCCAAAAGAGAAGCTAAAACCACAAATCTGCTTTTCAAGTCGTTGTACGGCCAGAAAAGAAGCCAAAACCAGAAATCTGCTGTTTTACGGCCAGTAGAAAAGCCAAAACCACAAATCTGCTTTTGTACGGCTAGTAGAGAAGACAAAACCACAAATCTGCTGTTTTACGTCCAAAAGAGAAGCCAAAACAACAAATCTGCTTTTCAAGTCGTTGTACGGCCAGAAAAGAAGCCAAAACCAGAAATCTGCTGTTTTACGGCCAGTAGAGAATCCAAAACCACAAATCTGCTGTTTTACGGCCAAAAGAGAAGCTAAAACCACAAATCTGCTTTTCAAGTCGTTGTACGGCCAGATAAGAAGCCAAAACCAGAAATCTGCTGTTTTATGGCCAGTTGAGAATCCAAAACCACAAATCTGCAGTTTTACGGCCAAAAGAAAAGCCAAAACCACAAATCTGCTGTTTTACGGCCAGAAAAAAGCCAAAACCAGAAATCTGCTATTCACGTCGTTGTACGGTTTGTTTAGAAGCTAAAACCACAAATCTGCTTTCGTACGGCCAGTAGAGCAGCCAAAACCACAAATCTGCTTTTGTATGGCCAGTAGAGAAGCCAAAACCACAAATCTGCTTTTTTACGGCCAACAGAGATTCCAAAACCACAAATCTGCAATTCAAGTCGTCGTTCAGCCAGTATAGAAGCCAAAACCAGAAATTTGCATTTCAAGTCGTTGTACGGGCAGTACAGAAGCGCTTATACCACAAATCTGCTAGTCAAGTCGTTGTACGGTTTTGCGGAGAAGCCAAAACCACAAATCTGCTGTTTTACGGCCAAAAGAGAAGCTAAAACCACAAATCTGCTTTTCAAGTCGTTGTACGGCCAGAAAAGAAGCCAAAACAAGAAATCTGCTGTTTTACGGCCAGTAGAAAAGCCAAAACCACAAATCTGCTTTTGTACGGCTAGTAGAGAAGACAAAACCACAAATCTGCTGTTTTACGTCCAAAAGAGAAGCCAAAACAACAAATCTGCTATTCAAGTCGTTGTACGGCCAGAAAAAAAGCCAAAACTAGAAATCTGCTATTTACGTCGTTGTACGGTTTGTTTAGGAGCTAAAACTACAAATCTGCTTTTGTACGCCAGTAGAGAAGCCAAAACTACAAATCTGCTTTTGTACGGCCAGTAGAGAAGCCAAAATCACAAATCTGCTTTTTTACGGCCAACAGAGATTCCAAAACCACAAATCTGCATTTCAAGTCGTTGTGTGTCCAAAAGAGATGCTAAAACCACAAATCTGCTTTTCAAGTCATTGTACGGCCAGAAAAAAAGCCAAAACCAGAAATCTGCTGTTGTACGACCAGTATAGAATCCAAAACCACAAATCTGCTGTTTTACGGCCAAAAAAGAAGCCAAAACCACAAATCTGCAGTTTTACGGCCAGAAAAAAAGCCAAAACCAGAAATCTGCTATTAAAGTCGTTGTACTGTTTGTGGAGAAGCCAAAACAACACGTCTGCTGTTGTACGGCTAGTAGAGAAGCCAAAACCACAAATCTGATGTTTTACGCAAAAAGAGAAACCAAAACCACAAATCTGCTATTCAAGTCGTTGTACGGCCAGAAAAAAAAGCCAAAACCAGAAATCTGGTTTTCAAGTCGTTGTACGGCTAGTAGAGAAGCGCCAATACCACAAATCTGCTAGTCAAGTCGTTGTACGGTTTGTGGAGAAGACGAAACTACAAATCTGCCGTTTTACGGCCAAACGAGAAGCTAAAACCACAAATCTGCTTTTCAAGTCGTTGCACGGCCAGAAAAGAAGCCAAAACCACAAATCTGCTGTTTTACGGCCAAAATAGAAGCCAAAACCACAAATCTGCTATTCAAGTCGTTGTACGGTTTGTTTAGAAGCTAAAACTACAAATCTGCTTTTGTAAGGCCCGTAGAGAAGCCAAAATCACAAATCTGCTTTTTTACGGTCAACAGAGATTCCAAAACCACAAATCTGCATTTCAAGTCGTTGTTTGGCCAGTACAGAAGCCAAAACCAGAAATATGCTATTCACGTCATTGTACAGTTTGTTTAGAAGCTAAAACCACAAATCTGCTTTTTTACGGCCAACAGAGATTCCAAAACCGCAAATCTGCAATTTAAGTCATTGTTCGGCCAGTACAGAAGCCAAAACCAGATATTTGCATTTCAAGTCGTTGTACGGGCAGTACAGAAGCGCTATAACCACAAATCTGCTAGTCAAGTCGTTGTACGGTTTGTGGAGAAGCCAAAACCACAAATCTGCTGTTTTACGGCCAAAAGAGAAGCTAAAACCACAAATCTGCTTTTCAAGTCGTTGTACGGCTAGAAAAGAAGCCAAAACCAGAAATCTGCTGTTTTACGGCCAGTAGAGAATCCAAAACCACAAATCTGCAGTTTTACGGCCAAAAGAGAAGCCAAAACCACAAATCTGCTGTTTTACGGCCAGAAAAAAAGCCAAAACCAGAAATCTGCTATTCACGTCGTTGCACGGTTTGTTTAGAAGCTAAAACCACAAATCTGTTTTCGTACGGCCAGTAGAGAAGCCAAAACCACAAATCTGCTTTTGTACGGCAAGTAGAGAAGCCAAAACCACAAATCTGCTTTTTTATGGCCAAAAGAGAAGCCAAAACCACAAATCTGCAATTCAAGTCGTTGTTCGGCCAGTACAGAAGCCAAAAAAGAAATTTGCATTTCAAGTCGTTGTACGGGCAGTACAGAAGCGCTAATACCACAAATCTGCTAGTCAAGTCGTTGTACGGTTTGCGGAGAAGCCAAATCCACAAATCTGCTGTTTTACGGCCAAAAGAGAAGCTAAAACCACAAATCTGCTTTTCAAGTCGTTGTACGGCCAGAAAAGAAGCCAAAACCAGAAATCTGCTGTTTAACGGCCAGTAGAGAAGCCAAAATTACAAATCTGCTTTTGTACGGCAAGTAGAGAAGCCAAAACCACAAATCTGCTGTTTTACGGCCAAAAGAGAAGCCAAAACAACAAATCTGCTATTCAAGTCGTTGTACGGCCAGAAAAAAAGCCAAAACTAGAAATCTGCTATTTACGTCGTTGTACGGTTTGTTTAAAAGCTAAAACTACAAATCTGCTTTAGTACGGCCAGTAGAGAAGCCAAAACTACATATCTGCTTTTGTACGGCCAGTAGAGAAGCCCAAACCACAAATCTGCTTTTTTACGGCCAACAGAGATTCCAAAACCACAAATCTGCATTTCAAGTCGTTGTTTGGCCAGTACAGAAGCCAAAACCAGAAATTTGCTTTTCAAGTCGTTGTACGGCCAAAAAAAAAACCAAAACCAGAAATCTGCTATTCACGTCGTTGTACAGTTTGTTTAGAAGCAAAAACCACAAATCTGCTTTTGTACGGCCAGTAGAGAAGCCAAAACAACAAATATGCTTTTGTACGGCCAGTAGAGAATCCAAAACCACAAATCTGCAGTTTTACGGCCAAAAGAGAAGCCAAAACCACAAATCTGCTGTTTTACGGCCCGAAAAAAAGCCAAAACCAGAAATCTGCTATTCACGTCGTTGTACGGTTTGTTTAGAAGCTAAAACCACAAATCTGCTTTCGTACGGCCAGTAGAGAAGCCAAAACCACAAATCTGCTTTTGTACGGCAAGTAGAGAAGCCAAAACCACAAATCTGCTTTTTTACGGCCAAAAGAGAAGCCAAAACCACAAATCTGCAATTCAAGTCGTTGTTCGGCCAGTACAGAAGCCAAAAAAGAAATTTGCATTTCAAGTCGTTGTACGGGCAGTACAGAAGCGCTAATACCACAAATCTGCTAGTCAAGTCATTGTACGGTTTGCGGAGAAGCCAAAACCACAAATCTGCTGTTTTACGGCCAAAAGAGAAGCTAAAACCACAAATCTGCTTTTCAAGTCGTTGTACGGCCAGAAAAGAAGCCAAAACCAGAAATCTGCTGTTTTACGGCCATTTGAGAAGCCAAAACCACAAATTTGCTTTTGTACGGCCAGTAGAGAAGCCAAAACCACAAATCTGCTTTTTTACGGCCAAAAGAGAAGCCAAAACAACAAATCTGCTATTCAAGTCGTTGTACGGCCAGAAAAAAAGCCAAAACTAGAAATCTGCTATTTACGTCGTTGTACGGTTTGTTTAGAAGCTAAAACTACAAATCTGCTTTTGTACGGCCAGTAGAGAAGCCAAAATCACAAATCTGCTTTTTTACGGCCAACAGAGATTCCAAAACCACAAATCTGCATTTCAAGTCGTTGTTTGGCCAGTACAGAAGCCAAAACCAGAAATTTGCTTCTCAAGTCGTTGTACGGCCAAAAAAAAAACCAAAACCAGAAATCTGCTATTCACGTCGTTGTACAGTTTGTTTAGAAGCAAAAACCACAAATCTGCTTTTGTACGGCCAGTAGAGAAGCCAAAATCACAAATATGCTTTTGTACGGCCAGTAGAAAAGCCAAAACCACAAATCTGCTTTTTTACGGCCAACAGAGATTCTAAAACCACAAATCTGCAATTCAAGTCGTTGTTCGGCCAGTACAGAAGCCAAAACCAGCAATTTGCTTTTCAAGTCGTTGTACGGCCAGAACAGCAGCGCCAATACCACAGATCTGCTAGTCAAGTCGTTGTACGGTTTGTGGAGAAGCCAAAACCTCAAATCTGCTGTTTTACGGCCAAAAGAGAAGCTAAAACCACAAATCTGCTTTTCAAGTCGTTTTACGGCCAGAAAAGAAGCCAAAACCAGAAATCTGCTGTTGTACGACCAGTAGAGAATCCAAAACCACAAATCTGCAGTTTTACGGCCAAAAGAGAAGCCAAAACCACAAATATGCTGTTTTACGGCCAGAAAAATAGCAAAACCAGAAATCTTCTATCCACGTCGTTGTACGGTTTGTTTAGAAGCTAAAACCACAAATCTGCTTTCGTACGGCCAGTAGAGAAGCCAAAACCACAAATCTGCTTTTGTACGGCCAGTAGAGAAGCCAAAACCACAAATCTGCTTTTTTACGGCCAACAGAGATTCTAAAACCACAAATCTGCAATTCAAGTCGTTGGTCGGCCAGTACAGAAGCCAAAACCAGAAATTTGCATTTCAAGTCGTTGTACGGGCAGTACAGAAGCGCTATAACCACAAATCTGCTAGTCAAGTCGTTGTACGGTTTGTGGAGAAGCCAAAACCACAAATCTGCTGTTTTACGGCCAAAAGAGAAGCTAAAACCACAAATCTGCTTTTCAAGTCGTTGTACGGCCAGAAAAGAAGCCAAAACCAGAAATCTGCTGTTTTACGGCCAGTAGAGAAGCCAAAACCACAAATCTGCTTTTGTACGGCCAGTAGAGAAGCCAAAACCACAAATCTGCTGTTTTACGGCCAAAAGAGAAGCCAAAATAACAAATCTGCTATTCAAGTCGTTGTACGGTTTGTTTAGAAGCTAAAACTACAAATCTGCTTTTGTACGCCAGTAGAGAAGCCAAAACTACAAATCTGCTTTTGTACGCCAGTAGAGAAGCCAAAACTACAAATCTGCTTTTTTACGGCCAACAGAGATTCCAAAACCACAAATCTGCATTTCAAGTCGTTGTTTGGCCAAAAGAGATGCTAAAACCACAAATCTGCTTTTCAAGTCGTTGTACGGCCAGAAAAAAAGCCAAAACCAGAAATCTGCTGTTGTACGACCAGTATAGAATCCAAAACCACAAATTTGCTGTTTAACGGCCAGAAAAAAAGCCAAAACCAGAAATCTGCTATTCACGTCGATGTACGGTTTGTTTAGAAGCTAAAACCACAAATCTGCTTTCGAACGGCCAGTAGAGAAGCCAAAACCACAAATCTGCTTTTGTACGGTCAGTAGAGAAGCCAAAACCACAAATCTGCTTTTTTACGGCCAACAGAGATTCCAAAACCACAAATCTGCAATTCAAGTCGTTGTTCGGCCAGTACAGAAGCCAAAACCAGAAATTTGCATTTCAAGTCGTTGTACGGGCAGTACAGAAGCGCTAATACCACAAATCTGCTAGTCAAGTCGTTGTACGGTTTGCGGAGAAGCCAAAACCACAGATCTGCTGTTTTAAGGCCAAAAGAGAAGCTAAAACCACAAATCTGCTTTTCAAGTCGTTGTACGGCAAGAAAAGAAGCCAAAACCAGAAATCTGCTGTTGTACGGCCAGTAGAGAATCCAAAACCACAAATCTGATGTTTTACGGCCAAAAGAGAAGCTAAAACCACAAATCTGCTTTTCAAGTCGTTGTACGGCCAGAAAAGAAGCGAAAACGAGAAATCTGCAGTTTTACGGCCAAAAGAGAAGCTAAAACCACAAATCTGCTGTTTTACGGCCAGAAAAAAAGCCAAAACCAGAAATCTGCTATTCACGTCGTTGTACGGTTTGTTTAGAAGCTAAAACCACAAATCTGCTTTCGTACGGCCAGTAGAGATGCCAAAACCACAAATCTGCTTTTGTACGGCCAGTAGAGAAGCCAAAACCAGAAATCTGCTTTTTTACGGCCAACAGAGATTCCAAAACCACAAATCTGCAATTCAAGTCGTTGTTCGGCCAGTACAGAAGCCAAAACCAGAAATATGCATTTCAAGTCGTTGTACGGGCAGTACAGAAGCGCTAATACCATAAATCTGCTAGTCAAGTCGTTGTACGGTTTGCGGAGAAGCCGAAACCACAAATCTGCTGTTTTACGGCCGAAAGAGAAGCTAAAACCACAAATCTGCTTTTCAAGTCGTTGTACGGCCAGAAAAGTAGCCAAAACCAGAAATCTGCTGTTTTACGGCCAGTAGAGAAGCCAAAACCAGAAATCTGCTTTTGTACGGCCAGTAGAGAAGCCAAAACCACAAAATATCTGCTGTTTTACGGCCAAAAGAGAACCCAAAACAACAAATCTGCTATTCAAGTCGTTGTACGGCCAGAAAAAAAGCCAAAACTAGAAATCTGCTATTTACGTCGTTGTACGGTTTGTTTAGAAGCTAAAACTACAACTCTGCTTTTGTACGGCCAGTAGAGAAGCCAAAACTACAAATCTGCTTTTGTACGGCCATTAGAGAAGCCAAAACCACAAATCTGCATTTCAAATCGTTGTTTGGCCAGTACAGAAGCCAAAACCAGAAATTTGCATTTCAAGTCGTTGTACGGCCAGAAAAAAAGCCAAAACCAGAAATCTGCTATTCACGTCGTTGTACAGTTTGTTTAGAAGCAAAAACCACAAATCTGCTTTTGTACGGCCATTAGAGAAGCCAAAACCACAAATCTGCTTTTGTACGGCCAGTAGAGAAGCCAAAACCACAAATCTGCTTTTTTACGGCCAACAGAGATTCTAAAACCACAAATCTGCAATTCAAGTCGTTGTACGGCCAGTACAGCAGCGCCAATACCACAGATCTGCTAGTCAAGTCGTTGTACGGTTTGTGGAGAAGCCAAAACCACAAATCTGCTGTTTTACGGCCAAAAGAGAAGCTAAAACCACAAATCTGCTTTTCAAGTCGTTGTACGGCCAGAAAAGAAGCCAAAACCAGAAATCTGCTGTTGTACGACCAGTAGAGAATCCAAAACCACAAATCTGCAGTTTTACGGCCAAAAGAGAAGCCAAAACCACAAATCTGCTGTTTTACGGCCAGAAAAAAAGCCAAAACCAGAAATCTGCTATTCACGTCGTTGTACTGTTTGTTTAGAAGCTAAAACCACAAATCTGCTTTCGTACGGCCAGTAGAGAAGCCAAAACCACAAATCTGCTTTTTTACGGCCAACAGAGATTCC
Organism: Anisus vortex; assembly: GCA_949126835.1. Taxonomy (NCBI): domain Eukaryota; kingdom Metazoa; phylum Mollusca; class Gastropoda; family Planorbidae; genus Anisus; species Anisus vortex. The sequence continues at coordinate 113,923 of CASBPS010000134.1, forward strand.
AAAACCACAAATCTGCAATTCAAGTCGTTGTTCGGCCAGTACAGAAGCCAAAACCAGAAATTTGCATTTCAAGTCGTTGTACGGGCAGTACAGAAGCGATATAACCACAAATCTGCTAGTCAAGTCGTTGTACGGTTTGTGGAGAAGCCAAAACTACAAATCTGCTGTTTTACGGCCAAAAGAGAAGCTAAAACCACAAATCTGCTTTTCAAGTCGTTGTACGGCCAGAAAAGCAGCCAAAACCAGAAATCTGCTGTTTTACGGCCAGTAAAGAATCCAAAACCACAAATCTGCAGTTTTACGTCCAAAAGAGAAGCCAAAACCACAAATCTGCTGTTTTACGGCCAGAAAAAAAGCCAAAACCAGAAATCTGCTATTCACGTCGTTGTACGGTTTGTTTAGAAGCTAAAACCACAAATCTGTTTTCGTACGGCCAGTAGAGAAGCCAAAACCACAAATCTGCTTTTGTACGGCCAGTAGAGAAGCCAAAACAACAAATCTGCTTTTTTACGGCCAACAGATATTCCAAAACCACAAATCTGCAATTCAAGTCGTTGTTCGGCCAGTACAGAAGCCAAAACCAGAAATTTGCTATTCAAGTCGTTGTACGGGCAGTACAGAAGCGCTAATACCACAAATCTGCTAGTCAAGTCGTTGTACGGTTTGTGGAAAAGCCAAAACCACAAATCTGCTGTTTTACGGCCAAAAAAGAAGCTAAAACCACAAATCTGCTTTTCAAGTCGTTGTACGGCCAGAAAAGAAGCCAAAACCAGAAATCTGCTGTTTTACGGCCAGTAGAGAAGCCAAAACCACAAATCTGCTGTTTTACGGCCAAAAGAGAAGCCAAAACAACAAATCTGCTATTCAAGTCGTTGTACGGTTCGTTTAGAAGCTAAAACTACAAATCTGCTTTTGTGCGGCCAGTAGAGAAGCCAAAATCACAAATCTGCTTTTTTACGGCCAACAGAGATTCCAAAACCACAAATCTGCATTTCAAGTCGTTGTTTGGCCAGTACAGAAGCCAAAACCAGAAATATGCTATTCACGTCGTTGTACAGTTTGTTTAGAAGCTAAAACCACAAATCTGCTTTTGTATGGCCAGTAGAGAAGCCAAAACCACAAATCTGCTTTTGTACGGCCAACAGAGATTCTAAAACCACAAATCTGCAATTCAAGTCGTTGTTCGGCCAGTACAGAAGCCAAAACCAGAAATTTGTTTTTCAAGTCTATGTACGACCAGTACAGAAGCGCCAATACCACAAATCTGCTAGTCAAATCGTTGTACGGTTTGTGGAGAAGCCAAAACCACAAATCTGCTGTTTTACGGCCAAAAGAGAAGCTAAAACTAAAATCTGCTTTTCAAGTCGTTGTATGGCCAGAAAAGAAGCCAAAACCAGAAATCTGCTGTTTTACGGCCAGTAGAGAATCCAAAACCACAAAACTGCAGTTTTACGGCCAAAAGAGAAGCCAAAACCACAAATCTGCTGTTTTTACGGCCAGAAAAAAAGCCAAAACCAGAAATCTGCTATTCACGTCGTTGTACGGTTTGTTTAGAAGCTAAAACCACAAATCTGCTTTCTTACGGCCAGTAGAGAAGCCAAAACCAAAAATCTGCTTTTGTACGGCCAGTAGAGAAGCCAAAACCACAAATCTGCTTTTTTACGGCCAACAGAGATTCCAAAACCACAAATCTGCAATTACAGTCGTTGTTCGGCCAGTACAGAAGCAAAAACCAGAAATTTGCTTTTCAAGTCGTTGTACGGGCAGTACAGAAGCGCTAATACCACAAATCTGCTAGTCAAGTCGTTGTACGGTTTGTGGAAAAGCCAAAACCACAAATCTGCTGTTTTACGGCCAAAAAAGAAGCTAAAACCACAAATCTGCTTTTCAAGTCGTTGTACGGCCAGAAAAGAAGCCAAAACCAGAAATCTGCTGTTTTACGGCCAGTAGAGAAGCCAAAACCACAAATCTGCTTTTGTACGGCCAGTAGAGAAGCCAAAACCACAAATCTGCTGTTTTACGGCCAAAAGAGAAGCCAAAATAACAAATCTGCTATTCAAGTCGTTGTACGGTTTGTTTAGAAGCTAAAACTACAAATCTGCTTTTGTGCGGCCAGTAGAGAAGCCAAAATCACAAATCTGCTTTTTTACGGCCAACAGAGATTCCAAAACCACAAATCTGCATTTCAAGTCGTTGTTTGTCCAGTACAGAAGCGAAAACCAGAAATATGCTATTCATGTCGTTGTACAGTTTGTTTAGAAGCTAAAACCACAAATCTGTTTTCGTACGGCCAGTAGAGAAGCCAAAACCACAAATCTGCTTTTGTACGGCCAGTAGAGAAGCCAAAACAACAGATCTGCTTTTTTACGGCCAACAGATATTCCAAAACCACAAATCTGCAATTCAAGTCGTTGTTCGGCCAGTACAGAAGCCAAAACCAGAAATTTGCTTTTCAAGTCGTTGTACGGGCAGTACAGAAGCGCTAATACCACAAATCTGCTAGTCAAGTCGTTGTACGGTTTGTGGAAAAGCCAAAACCACAAATCTGCTGTTTTACGGCCAAAAAAGAAGCTAAAACCACAAATCTGCTTTTCAAGTCGTTGTACGGCCAGAAAAGAAGCCAAAACCAGAAATCTGCTGTTTTACGGCCAGTAGAGAAGCCAAAACCACAAATCTGCTGTTTTACGGCCAAAAGAGAAGCCAAAACAACAAATCTGCTATTCAAGTCGTTGTACGGTTCGTTTAGAAGCTAAAACTACAAATCTGCTTTTGTGCGGCCAGTAGAGAAGCCAAAATCACAAATCTGCTTTTCAAGTCGTTGTACGGCCAGAAAAGCAGCCAAAACCAGAAATCTGCTGTTTTACGGCCAGTAAAGAATCCAAAACCACAAATCTGCAGTTTTACGTCCAAAAGAGAAGCCAAAACCACAAATCTGCTGTTTTACGGCCAGAAAAAAAGCCAAAACCAGAAATCTGCTATTCACGTCGTTGTACGGTTTGTTTAGAAGCTAAAACCACAAATCTGTTTTCGTACGGCCAGTAGAGAAGCCAAAACCACAAATCTGCTTTTGTACGGCCAGTAGAGAAGCCAAAACAACAAATCTGCTTTTTTACGGCCAACAGATATTCCAAAACCACAAATCTGCAATTCAAGTCGTTGTTCGGCCAGTACAGAAGCCAAAACCAGAAATTTGCTATTCAAGTCGTTGTACGGGCAGTACAGAAGCGCTAATACCACAAATCTGCTAGTCAAGTCGTTGTACGGTTTGTGGAAAAGCCAAAACCACAAATCTGCTGTTTTACGGCCAAAAAAGAAGCTAAAACCACAAATCTGCTTTTCAAGTCGTTGTACGGCCAGAAAAGAAGCCAAAACCAGAAATCTGCTGTTTTACGGCCAGTAGAGAAGCCAAAACCACAAATCTGCTGTTTTACGGCCAAAAGAGAAGCCAAAACAACAAATCTGCTATTCAAGTCGTTGTACGGTTCGTTTAGAAGCTAAAACTACAAATCTGCTTTTGTGCGGCCAGTAGAGAAGCCAAAATCACAAATCTGCTTTTTTACGGCCAACAGAGATTCCAAAACCACAAATCTGCATTTCAAGTCGTTGTTTGGCCAGTACAGAAGCCAAAACCAGAAATATGCTATTCACGTCGTTGTACAGTTTGTTTAGAAGCTAAAACCACAAATCTGCTTTTGTATGGCCAGTAGAGAAGCCAAAACCACAAATCTGCTTTTGTACGGCCAACAGAGATTCTAAAACCACAAATCTGCAATTCAAGTCGTTGTTCGGCCAGTACAGAAGCCAAAACCAGAAATTTGTTTTTCAAGTCTATGTACGACCAGTACAGAAGCGCCAATACCACAAATCTGCTAGTCAAATCGTTGTACGGTTTGTGGAGAAGCCAAAACCACAAATCTGCTGTTTTACGGCCAAAAGAGAAGCTAAAACTAAAATCTGCTTTTCAAGTCGTTGTATGGCCAGAAAAGAAGCCAAAACCAGAAATCTGCTGTTTTACGGCCAGTAGAGAATCCAAAACCACAAAACTGCAGTTTTACGGCCAAAAGAGAAGCCAAAACCACAAATCTGCTGTTTTTACGGCCAGAAAAAAAGCCAAAACCAGAAATCTGCTATTCACGTCGTTGTACGGTTTGTTTAGAAGCTAAAACCACAAATCTGCTTTCTTACGGCCAGTAGAGAAGCCAAAACCAAAAATCTGCTTTTGTACGGCCAGTAGAGAAGCCAAAACCACAAATCTGCTTTTTTACGGCCAACAGAGATTCCAAAACCACAAATCTGCAATTACAGTCGTTGTTCGGCCAGTACAGAAGCAAAAACCAGAAATTTGCTTTTCAAGTCGTTGTACGGGCAGTACAGAAGCGCTAATACCACAAATCTGCTAGTCAAGTCGTTGTACGGTTTGTGGAAAAGCCAAAACCACAAATCTGCTGTTTTACGGCCAAAAAAGAAGCTAAAACCACAAATCTGCTTTTCAAGTCGTTGTACGGCCAGAAAAGAAGCCAAAACCAGAAATCTGCTGTTTTACGGCCAGTAGAGAAGCCAAAACCACAAATCTGCTTTTGTACGGCCAGTAGAGAAGCCAAAACCACAAATCTGCTGTTTTACGGCCAAAAGAGAAGCCAAAATAACAAATCTGCTATTCAAGTCGTTGTACGGTTTGTTTAGAAGCTAAAACTACAAATCTGCTTTTGTGCGGCCAGTAGAGAAGCCAAAATCACAAATCTGCTTTTTTACGGCCAACAGAGATTCCAAAACCACAAATCTGCATTTCAAGTCGTTGTTTGTCCAGTACAGAAGCGAAAACCAGAAATATGCTATTCATGTCGTTGTACAGTTTGTTTAGAAGCTAAAACCACAAATCTGTTTTCGTACGGCCAGTAGAGAAGCCAAAACCACAAATCTGCTTTTGTACGGCCAGTAGAGAAGCCAAAACAACAGATCTGCTTTTTTACGGCCAACAGATATTCCAAAACCACAAATCTGCAATTCAAGTCGTTGTTCGGCCAGTACAGAAGCCAAAACCAGAAATTTGCTTTTCAAGTCGTTGTACGGGCAGTACAGAAGCGCTAATACCACAAATCTGCTAGTCAAGTCGTTGTACGGTTTGTGGAAAAGCCAAAACCACAAATCTGCTGTTTTACGGCCAAAAAAGAAGCTAAAACCACAAATCTGCTTTTCAAGTCGTTGTACGGCCAGAAAAGAAGCCAAAACCAGAAATCTGCTGTTTTACGGCCAGTAGAGAAGCCAAAACCACAAATCTGCTGTTTTACGGCCAAAAGAGAAGCCAAAACAACAAATCTGCTATTCAAGTCGTTGTACGGTTCGTTTAGAAGCTAAAACTACAAATCTGCTTTTGTGCGGCCAGTAGAGAAGCCAAAATCACAAATCTGCTTTTTTACGGCCAACAGAGATTCCAAAACCACAAATCTGCATTTCAAGTCGTTGTTTGGCCAGTACAGAAGCCAAAACCAGAAATATGCTATTCACGTCGTTGTACAGTTTGTTTAGAAGCTAAAACCACAAATCTGCTTTTGTATGGCCAGTAGAGAAGCCAAAACCACAAATCTGCTTTTGTACGGCCAACAGAGATTCTAAAACCACAAATCTGCAATTCAAGTCGTTGTTCGGACAGTACAGAAGCCAAAACCAGAAAATTGTTTTTCAAGTCTATGTACGACCAGTACAGAAGCGCCAATACCACAAATCTGCTAGTCAAATCGTTGTACGGTTTGTGGAGAAGCCAAAACCACAAATCTGCTGTTTTACGGCCAAAAGAGAAGCTAAAACTAAAATCTGCTTTTCAAGTCGTTGTACGGCCAGAAAAGAAGTCAAAACCAGAAATCTGCTGTTTTACGGCCAGTAGAGAATCCAAAACCACAAAACTGCAGTTTTACGGCCAAAAGAGAAGCCAAAACCACAAATCTGCTGTTTTTACGGCCAGAAAAAAAGCCAAAACCAGAAATCTGCTATTCACGTCGTTGTACGGTTTGTTTAGAAGCTAAAACCACAAATCTGCTTTCGTACGGCCAGTAGAGAAGCCAAAACCAAAAATCTGCTTTTGTACGGCCAGTAGAGAAGCCAAAACCACAAATCTGCTTTTTTACGGCCAACAGAGATTCCAAAACCACAAATCTGCAATTACAGTCGTTGTTCGGCCAGTACAGAAGCAAAAACCAGAAATTTGCTTTTCAAGTCGTTGTACGGGCAGTACAGAAGCGCTAATACCACAAATCTGCTAGTCAAGTCGTTGTACGGTTTGTGGAAAAGCCAAAACCACAAATCTGCTGTTTTACGGCCAAAAAAGAAGCTAAAACCACAAATCTGCTTTTCAAGTCGTTGTACGGCCAGAAAAGAAGCCAAAACCAGAAATCTGCTGTTTTACGGCCAGTAGAGAAGCCAAAACCACAAATCTGCTTTTGTACGGCCAGTAGAGAAGCCAAAACCACAAATCTGCTGTTTTACGGCCAAAAGAGAAGCCAAAATAACAAATCTGCTATTCAAGTCGTTGTACGGTTTGTTTAGAAGCTAAAACTACAAATCTGCTTTTGTGCGGCCAGTAGAGAAGCCAAAATCACAAATCTGCTTTTTTACGGCCAACAGAGATTCCAAAACCACAAATCTGCATTTCAAGTCGTTGTTTGTCCAGTACAGAAGCCAAAACCAGAAATATGCTATTCATGTCGTTGTACAGTTTGTTTAGAAGCTAAAACCACAAATCTGCTTTTGTATGGCCAGTAGAGAAGCCAAAACCACAAATCTGCTTTTGTACGGCCAGTAGAGAGACCAAAACCATAAATCTGCTTTTTTACGGCCAACAGAGATTCTAAAACCACAAATCTGCAATTCAAGTCGTTGTTCGGCCAGTACAGAAGCCAAAACCAGAAATTTGTTTTTCAAGTCGTTGTACGACCAGTACAGAAGCGCCAATACCACAGATCTGCTAGTCAAGTCGTTGTACGGTTTGTGGAGAAGCCAAAACCACAAATCTGCTGTTTTACGGCCAAAAGAGAAGCTAAAACTAAAATCTGCTTTTCAAGTCGTTGTACGGCCAAAAAAGAAGCCAAAACCAGAAATCTGCTGTTTTACGGCCAGTAGAGAATCCAAAACCACAAAACTGCAGTTTTACGGCCAAAAGAGAAGCCAAAACCACAAATCTGCTGTTTTTACGGCCAGAAAAAAAGCCAAAACCAGAAATCTGCTATTCACGTCGTTGTACGGTTTGTTTAGAAGCTAAAACCACAAATCTGCTTTCGTACGGCCAGTAGAGAAGCCAAAACTAAAAGTCTGCTTTTGTACGGCCAGTAGAGAAGCCAAAACCACAAATCTGCTTTTTTACGGCCAACAGAGATTCCAAAACCACAAATCTGCAATTACAGTCGTTGTTCGGCCAGTACAGAAGCCAAAACCAGAAATTTGCTTTTCAAGTCGTTGTACGGGCAGTACAGAAGCGCTAATACCACAAATCTGCTAGTCAAGTCGTTGTACGGTTTGTGGAGAAGCCAAAACCACAAATCTGCTGTTTTACGGCCAAAAAAGAAGCTAAAACCACAAATCTGCTTTTCAAGTCGTTGTACGGCCAGAAAAGAAGCCAAAACCAGAAATCTGCTGTTTTACGGCCAGTAGAGAAGCCAAAACCACAAATCTGCTTTTGTACGGCCAGTAGAGAAGCCAAAACCACAAATCTGCTGTTTTACGGCCAAAAGAGAAGCCAAAACAACAAATCTGCTATTCAAGTCGTTGTACGGCCAGAAAAATAGCCAAAACCAGAAATCTGCTATTCACGTCGTTGTACAGTTTGTTTAGAAGCAAAAACCACAAATCTGCTTTTGTACGGCCAGTAGAGATGCCAAAACCACAAATCTGCTTTTTTACGGCCAACAGAGATTCTAAAACCACAAATCTGCAATTCAAGTCGTTGTTCGGCCAGTACAGAAGCCAAAACCAGAAATTTGCTTTTCAAGTCGTTGTACGGCCAGTACAGCAGCGCCAATACCACAGATCTGCTAGTCAAGTCGTTGTACGGCCAGAAAAGAAGCCAAAACCAGAAATCTGCTGTTGTACGACCAGTAGAGAATCCAAAACCACAAATCTGCAGTTTTACGGCCAAAAGAGAAGCCAAAACCACAAATCTGCTTTTCAAGTCGTTGTACGGCCAGAAAAGCAGCCAAATCCAGAAATCTGCTGTTTTACGGCCAGTAGAGAATCCAAAACCACAAATCTGCAGTTTTACGGCCAAAAGAGAAACCAAAACCACAAATCTGCTGTTTTACGGCCAGAAAAAAAGCCAAAACCAGAAATCTGCTATTCACATCGTTGTACGGTTTGTTTAGAAGCTAAAATCACAAATCTGCTTTCGTACGGCCAGTAGAGAAGCCAAAACCACAAATCTGCTTTTGTACGGCCAGTAGAGAAGCCAAAACCACAAATCTGCTTTTTTACGGCCAACAGATATTCCAAAACCACAAATCTGCAATTCAAGTCGTTGGTCGGCCAGTACAGAAGCCAAAACCAGAAATTTGCTTTTCAAGTCGTTGTACGGGCAGTACAGAAGCGCTAATATCACAAATCTGCTAGTCAAGTCGTTGTACGGTTTGTGGAAAAGCCAAAACCACAAATCTGCTGTTTTACGGCCAAAAAAGAAGCAAAAACCACAAATCTGCTATTCAAGTCGTTGTACGGCCAGAAAAAAAGCCAAAACTAGAAATCTGCTATTTACGTCGTTGTACGGTTTGTTTAGAAGCTAAAACTACAAATCTGCTTTTGTACGGCCAGTAGAGAAGCCAAAACTACAAATCTGCTTTTGTACGGCCAGTAGAGAAGCCAAAATCACAAATCTGCTTTTTTACGGCCAACAGAGATTCAAAAACCACAAATCTGCATTTCAAATTGTTGTTTGGCCAGTACAGAAGCCAAAACCAGAAATTTGCATTTCAAGTCGTTGTACGGCCAGAAAAAAAGCCAAAACCAGAAATCTGCTATTCACGTCGTTGTACAGTTTGTTTAGAAGCAAAAACCACAAATCTGCTTTTGTACGGCTATTAGAGAAGCCAAAACCACAAATCTGCTTTTGTACGGCCAGTAGAGAAGCCAAAACCACAAATCTGCTTTTTTACGGCCAACAGAGATTCTAAAACCACAAATCTGCAATTCAAGTCGTTGTACGGCCAGTACAGCAGCGCCAATACCACAGATCTGCTAGTCAAGTCGTTGTACGGTTTGTGGAGAAGCCAAAACCACAAATCTGCTGTTTTACGGCCAAAAGAGAAGCTAAAACCACAAATCTGCTTTTCAAGTCGTTGTACGGCCAGAAAAGAAGCCAAAACCAGAAATCTGCTGTTGTACGACCAGTAGAGAATCCAAAACCACAAATCTGCAGTTTTACGGCCAGAAAAAAAGCCAAAACCAGAAATCTGCTATTCACGTCGTTGTACAGTTTGTTTAGAAGCTAAAACCACAAATCTGCTTTCGTACGGCCAGTAGAGAAGCCAAAACCACAAATCTGCTTTTTTACGGCCAACAGAGATTCCAAAACCACAAATCTGCAATTTAAGTCGTTGTTCGGCCAGTACAGAAGCCAAAACCAGAAATTTGCATTTCAAGTCGTTGTACGGGCAGTACAGAAGCGCTATAACCACACATCTGCTAGTCAAGTCGTTGTACGGTTTGTGGAGAAGCCAAAACCACAAATCTGCTGTTTTACGGCCAAAAGAGAAGCTAAAACCACAAATCTGCTTTTCAAGTCGTTGTACGGCCAGAAAAGCAGCCAAAACCAGAAATCTGCTGTTTTACGGCCAAAAGAGAAACCAAAACCACAAATCTGCTGTTTTACGGCCAGACAAAAAAGCCAAAACCAGAAATCTGCTATTCACGTCGTTGTACGGTTTGTTTAGAAGCTAAAACCACAAATCTGTTTTCGTACGGCCAGTAGAGAAGCCAAAACCACAAATCTGCTTTTGTACGGCCAGTAGAGAAGCCAAAACCACAAATCTGCTTTTTTACGGCCAACAGAGATTCCAAAACCACAAATCTGCAATTCAAGTCGTTGTTCGGCCAGTACAGAAGCAAAAACCAGAAATTTGCTTTTCAAGTCGTTGTACGGGCAGTACAGAAGCGCTAATACCACAAATCTGCTAGTCAAGTCGTTGTACGGTTTGTGGAAAAGCCAAAACCACAAATCTGCTGTTTTACGGCCAAAAAAGAAGCTAAAACCACAAATCTGCTTTTCAAGTCGTTGTACGGCCAGAAAAGAAGCCAAAACCAGAAATCTGCTTTTTTACGGCCAGTATAGAAGCCAAAACCACAAATCTGCTTTTGTACGGCCAGTAGAGAAGCCAAAACCACAAATCTGCTGTTTTACGGCCAAAAGAGAAGCCAAAATAACAAATCTGCTATTCAAGTCGTTGTACGGTTTGTTTAGAAGCTAAAACTACAAATCTGCTTTTGTGCGGCCAGTAGAGAAGCCAAAATCACAAATCTGCTTTTTTACGGCCAACAGAGATTCCAAAACCACAAATCTGCATTTCAAGTCGTTGTTTGTCCAGTACAGAAGCCAAAACCAGAAATATGCTATTTACGTCGTTGTACAGTTTGTTTAGAAGCTATAACCACAAATCTGCTTTTGTATGGCCAGTAGAGAAGCCAAAACCACAAATCTGCTTTTGTACGGCCAGTAGAGAGACCAAAACCACAAATCTGCTTTTTTACGGCCAACAGAGATTCTAAAACCACAAATCTGCAATTCAAGTCGTTGTTCGGCCAGTACAGAAGCCAAAACCAGAAATTTGTTTTTCAAGTCGTTGTACGACCAGTACAGAAGCGCCAATACCACAGATCTGCTAGTCAAGTCGTTGTACGGTTTGTGGAGAAGCCAAAACCACAAATCTGCTGTTTTACGGCCAAAAGAGAAGCTAAAACTAAAATCTGCTTTTCAAGTCGTTGTACGGCCAGAAAAGAAGCCAAAACCAGAAATCTGCTGTTTTACGGCCAGTAAAGAATCCAAAACCACAAAACTGCAGTTTTACGGCCAAAAGAGAAGCCAAAACCTCAAATCTGCTGTTTTTACGGCCAGAAAAAAAGCCAAAACCAGAAATCTGCTATTCACGTCGTTGTACGGTTTGTTTAGAAGCTAAAACCACAAATCTGCTTTCGTACGGCCAGTAGAGAAGCCAAAACCAAAAATCTGCTTTTGTACGGCCAGTAGAGAAGCCAAAACCACAAATCTGCTTTTTTACGGCCAACAGAGATTCCAAAACCACAAATCTGCAATTACAGTCGTTGTTCGGCCAGTACAGAAGCCAAAACCAGAAATTTGCTTTTCAAGTCGTTGTACGGCTAGTACAGAAGCGCTAATACCACAAATCTGCTAGTCAAGTCGTTGTACGGTTTGTGGAAAAGCCAAAACCACAAATCTGCTGTTTTACGGCCAAAAAAGAAGCTAAAACCACAAATCTGCTTTTCAAGTCGTTGTACGGCCAGAAAAGAAGCCAAAACCAGAAATCTGCTGTTTTACGGCCAGTAGAGAAGCCAAAACCACAAATCTGCTGTTTTACGGCCAAAAGAGAAGCCAAAACAACAAATCTGCTATTCAAGTCGTTGTACGGTTCGTTTAGAAGCTAAAACTACAAATCTGCTTTTGTGCGGCCAGTAGAGAAGCCAAAATTACAAATCTGCTTTTTTACGGCCAACAGAGATTCCAAAACCACAAATCTGCATTTTAAGTCGTTGTTTGGCCAGTACAGAAGCCAAAACCAGAAATATGCTATTCACGTCGTTGTACAGTTTGTTTAGAAGCTAAAACCACAAATCTGCTTTTGTATGGCCAGTAGAGAAGCCAAAACCACAAATCTGCTTTTGTACGGCCAACAGAGATTCTAAAACCACAAATCTGCAATTCAAGTCGTTGTTCGGCCAGTACAGAAGCCAAAACCAGAAATTTGCTTTTCAAGTCGTTGTACGGGCAGTACAGAAGCGCTAATACCACAAATCTGCTAGTCAAGTCGTTGTACGGTTTGTGGAAAAGCCAAAACCACAAATCTGCTGTTTTACGGCCAAAAAAGAAGCTAAAACCACAAATCTGCTTTTCAAGTCGTTGTACGGCCAGAAAAGAAGCCAAAACCAGAAATCTGCTGTTTTACGGCCAGTAGAGAAGCCAAAACCACAAATCTGCTGTTTTACGGCCAAAAGAGAAGCCAAAACAACAAATCTGCTATTCAAGTCGTTGTACGGTTTGTTTAGAAGCTAAAACTACAAATCTGCTTTTGTGCGGCCAGTAGAGAAGCCAAAATCACAAATCTGCTTTTTTACGGCCAACAGAGATTCCAAAACCACAAATCTGCATTTCAAGTCGTTGTTTGTCCAGTACAGAAGTCAAAACCAGAAATATGCTATTTACGTCGTTGTACAGTTTGTTTAGAAGCTAAAACCACAAATCTGCTTTTGTATGGCCATTAGAGAAGCCAAAACCACAAATCTGCTTTTGTACGGCCAGTAGAGAGACCAAAACCACAAATCTGCTTTTTTACGGCCAACAGAGATTCTAAAACCACAAATCTGCAATTCAAGTCGTTGTTCGGCCAGTACAGAAGCCAAAACCAGAAATTTGTTTTTCAAGTCGTTGTACGACCAGTACAGAAGCGCCAATACCACAGATCTGCTAGTCAAGTCGTTGTACGGTTTGTGGAGAAGCCAAAACCACAAATCTGCTGTTTTACGGCCAAAAGAGAAGCTAAAACTAAAATCTGCTTTTCAAGTCGTTGTACGGCCAGAAAAGAAGCCAAAACCAGAAATCTGCTGTTTTACGGCCAGTAGAGAATCCAAAACCACAAAACTGCAGTTTTACGGCCAAAAGAGAAGCCAAAACCACAAATCTGCTGTTTTTACGGCCAGAAAAAAAGCCAAAACCAGAAATCTGCTATTCACGTCGTTGTACGGTTTGTTTAGAAGCTAAAACCACAAATCTGCTTTCGTACAGCCAGTAGAGAAGCCAAAACCAAAAATCTGCTTTTGTACGGCCAGTAGAGAAGCCAAAACCACAAATCTGCTTTTTTACGGCCAACAGAGATTCCAAAACCACAAATCTGCAATTACAGTCGTTGTTCGGCCAGTACAGAAGCCAAAACCAGAAATTTGCTTTTCAAGTCGTTGTACGGGCAGTACAGAAGCGCTAATACCACAAATCTGCTAGTCAAGTCGTTGTACGGTTTGTGGAAAAGCCAAAACCACAAATCTGCTGTTTTACGGCCAAAAAAGAAGCTAAAACCACAAATCTGCTTTTCAAGTCGTTGTACGGCCAGAAAAGAAGCCAAAACCAGAAATCTGCTGTTTTACGGCCAGTAGAGAAGCCAAAACCACAAATCTGCTGTTTTACGGCCAAAAGAGAAGCCAAAACAACAAATCTGCTATTCAAGTCGTTGTACGGTTCGTTTAGAAGCTAAAACTACAAATCTGCTTTTGTGCGGCCAGTAGAGAAGCCAAAATCACAAATCTGCTTTTTTACGGCCAACAGAGATTCCAAAACCACAAATCTGCATTTTAAGTCGTTGTTTGGCCAGTACAGAAGCCAAAACCAGAAATATGCTATTCACGTCGTTGTACAGTTTGTTTAGAAGCTAAAACCACAAATCTGCTTTTGTATGGCCAGTAGAGAAGCCAAAACCACAAATCTGCTTTTGTACGGCCAACAGAGATTCTAAAACCACAAATCTGCAATTCAAGTCGTTGTTCGGCCAGTACAGAAGCCAAAACCAGAAATTTGTTTTTCAAGTCGTTGTACGACCAGTACAGAAGCGCCAATACCACAGATCTGCTAGTCAAGTCGTTGTACGGTTTGTGGAGAAGCCAAAACCACAAATCTGCTGTTTTACGGCCAAAAGAGATTCCAAAACCACAAATCTGCAATTACAGTCGTTGTTCGGCCCGTACAGAAGCAAAAACCAGAAATTTGCTTTTCAAGTCGTTGTACGGGCAGTACAGAAGCGCTAATACCACAAATCTGCTAGTCAAGTCGTTGTACGGTTTGTGGAAAAGCCAAAACCACAAATCTGCTGTTTTACGGCCAAAAAAGAAGCTAAAACCACAAATCTGCTTTTCAAGTCGTTGTACGGCCAGAAAAGAAGCCAAAACCAGAAATCTGCTGTTTTACGGCCAGTAGAGAAGCCAAAACCACAAATCTGCTGTTTTACGGCCAAAAGAGAAGCCAAAACAACAAATCTGCTATTCAAGTCGTTGTACGGTTCGTTTAGAAGCTAAAACTACAAATCTGCTTTTGTGCGGCCAGTAGAGAAGCCAAAATCACAAATCTGCTTTTTTACGGCCAACAGAGATTCCAAAACCACAAATCTGCATTTTAAGTCGTTGTTTGGTCAGTACAGAAGCCAAAACCAGAAATATGCTATTCACGTCGTTGTACAGTTTGTTTAGAAGCTAAAACCACAAATCTGCTTTTGTATGGCCAGTAGAGAAGCCAAAACCACAAATCTGCTTTTGTACGGCCAACAGAGATTCTAAAACCACAAATCTGCAATTCAAGTCGTTGTTCGGCCAGTACAGAAGCCAAAACCAGAAATTTGTTTTTCAAGTCGTTGTACGACCAGTACAGAAGCGCCAATACCACAGATCTGCTAGTCAAGTCGTTGTACGGTTTGTGGAGAAGCCAAAACCACAAATCTGCTGTTTTACGGCCAAAAGAGAAGCTAAAACTAAAATCTGCTTTTCAAGTCGTTGTACGGCCAGAAAAGAAGCCAAAACCAGAAATCTGCTGTTTTACGGCCAGTAGAGAATCCAAAACCACAAAACTGCAGTTTTACGGCCAAAAGAGAAGCCAAAACCACAAATCTGCTGTTTTTACGGCCAGAAAAAAAGCCAAAACCAGAAATCTGCTATTCACGTCGTTGTACGGTTTGTTTAGAAGCTAAAACCACAAATCTGCTTTCGTACGGCCAGTAGAGAAGCCAAAACCACAAATCTGCTTTTGTACGGCCAGTAGAGAAGCCAAAACCACAAATCTGCTTTTTTACGGCCAACAGAGATTCCAAAACCACAAATCTGCAATTACAGTCGTTGTTCGGCCAGTACAGAAGCAAAAACCAGAAATTTGCTTTTCAAGTCGTTGTACGGGCAGAACAGAAGCGCTAATACCACAAATCTGCTAGTCAAGTCGTTGTACGGTTTGTGGAAAAGCCAAAACCACAAATCTGCTGTTTTACGGCCAAAAAAGAAGCTAAAACCACAAATCTGCTTTTCAAGTCGTTGTACGGCCAGAAAAGAAGCCAAAACCAGAAATCTGCTGTTTTACGGCCAGTAGAGAAGCCAAAACCACAAATCTGCTTTTGTACGGCCAGTAGAGAAGCCAAAACCACAAATCTGCTGTTTTACGGCCAAAAGAGAAGCCAAAATAACAAATCTGCTATTCAAGTCGTTGTACGGTTTGTTTAGAAGCTAAAACTACAAATCTGCTTTTGTGCGGCCAGTAGAGAAGCCAAAATCACAAATCTGCTTTTTTACGGCCAACAGAGATTCCAAAACCACAAATCTGCATTTCAAGTCGTTGTTTGTCCAGTACAGAAGCCAAAACCAGAAATATGCTATTTACGTCGTTGTACAGTTTGTTTAGAAGCTAAAACCACAAATCTGCTTTTGTATGGCCAGTAGAGAAGCCAAAACCACAAATCTGCTTTTGTACGGCCAGTAGAGAGACCAAAACCACAAATCTGCTTTTTTACGGCCAACAGAGATTCTAAAACCACAAATCTGCAATTCAAGTCGTTGTTCGGCCAGTACAGAAGCCAAAACCAGAAATTTGCTTTTCAAGTCGTTGTACGGCCAGTACAGCAGCGCCAATACCACAGATCTGCTAGTCAAGTCGTTGTACGGTTTGTGGAGAAGCCAAAACCACAAATCTGCTGTTTTACGGCCAAAAGAGAAGCTAAAACCACAAATCTGCTTTTCAAGTCGTTGTACGGCCAGAAAAGAAGCCAAAACCAGAAATCTGCTGTTGTACGACCAGTAGAGAATCCAAAACCACAAATCTGCAGTTTTACGGCCAAAAGAGAAGCCAAAACCACAAATATGCTGTTTTACGGCCAGAAAAAAAGCCAAACCAGAAATCTTCTATCCACGTCGTTGTACGGTTTGTTTAGAAGCTAAAACCACAAATCTGCTTTCGTACGGCCAGTAGAGAAGCCAAAACCACAAATCTGCTTTTGTACGGCCAGTAGAGAAGCCAAAACCACAAATCTGCTTTTTTACGGCCAACAGAGATTCCAAAACCACAAATCTGCAATTCAAGTCGTTGTTCGGCCAGTACAGAAGCCAAAACCAGAAATTTGCATTTCAAGTCGTTGTACGGGCAGTACAGAAGCGCTATAACCACAAATCTGCTAGTCAAGTCGTTGTACGGTTTGTGGAGAAGCCAAAACCACAAATCTGCTGTTTTACGGCCAAAAGAGAAGCTAAAACCACAAATCTGCTTTTCAAGTCGTTGTACGGCCAGAAAAGAAGCCAAAACCAGAAATCTGCTGTTTTACGGCCAGTTGAGAATTCAAAACCACAAATCTGCAGTTTTACGGCCAAAAGAAAAGCCAAAACCACAAATCTGCTGTTTTACGGCCAGAAAAAAAGCCAAAACCAGAAATCTGCTATTTACGTCGTTGTACGGTTTGTTTAGAAGCTAAAACCACAAATCTGCTTTCGTACGGCCAGTAGAGAAGCCAAAACCACAAATCTGCTTTTGTATGGCCAGTAGAGAAGCCAAAACCACAAATCTGCTTTTTTACGGCCAACAGAGATTCCAAAACCACAAATCTGCAATTCAAGTCGTTGTTCAGCCAGTATAGAAGCCAAAACCAGAAATTTGCATTTCAAGTCGTTGTACGGGCAGTACAGAAGCGCTTATACCACAAATCTGCTAGTCAAGTCGTTGTACGGTTTGCGGAGAAGCCAAAACCACAAATCTGCTGTTTTACGGCCAAAAGAGAAGCTAAAACCACAAATCTGCTTTTCAAGTCGTTGTACGGCCAGAAAAGAAGCCAAAACCAGAAATCTGCTGTTTTACGGCCAGTAGAAAAGCCAAAACCACAAATCTGCTTTTGTACGGCTAGTAGAGAAGACAAAACCACAAATCTGCTGTTTTACGTCCAGAAGAAAAGCCAAAACAACAAATCTGCTATTCAAGTCGTTGTATGGCCAGAAAAAAAGCCAAAACTAGAAATCTGCTATTTACGTCGTTGTACGGTTTGTTTAGGAGCTAAAACTACAAATCTGCTTTTGTACGCCAGTAGAGAAGCCGAAACTACAAATCTGCTTTTGTACGGCCAGTATAGAAGCCAAAATCACAAATCTGCTTTTTTACGGCCAACAGAGATTCCAAAACCACAAATCTGCATTTCAAGTCGTTGTTTGGCCAAAAGAGATGCTAAAACCACAAATCTGCTTTTCAAGTCGTTGTACGGCCAGAAAAAAAGCCAAAACCAGAAATCTGCTATTCACGTCGATGTACGGTTTGTTTAGAAGCTAAAACCACAAATCTGCTTTCGAACGGCCAGTAGAGAAGCCAAAACCACAAATCTGCTTTTGTACGGTCAGTAGAGAAGCCAAAACCACAAATCTGCTTTTTTACGGCCAACAGAGATTCCAAAACCACAAATCTGCAATTCAAGTCGTTGTTCGGCCAGTACAGAAGCCAAAACCAGAAATTTGCATTTTAAGTCGTTGTACGGGCAGTACAGAAGCGCTAATACCACAAATCTGCTAGTCAAGTCGTTGTACGGTTTGCGGAGAAGCCAAAACCACAAATCTGATGTTTTACGGCCAAAAAAGAAGCCAAAACCACAAATCTGCAGTTTTACGGCCAGAAAAAAAGCCAAAACCAGAAATCTGCTATTAAAGTCGTTGTACTGTTTGTGGAGAAGCCAAAACAACAAGTCTGCTGTTGTACGGCTAGTAGAGAAGCAAAACCACAAATCTGCTGTTTTACGCAAAAAGAGAAACCAAAACCACAAATCTGCTATTCAAGTCGTTGTACGGCCAGAAAAAAAAGCCAAAACCAGAAATCTGGTTTTCAAGTCGTTGTACGGCTACTACAGAAGCGCCAATACCACAAATCTGCTAGTCAAGTCGTTGTACGGTTTGTGGAGAAGACAAAACTACAAATCTGCCGTTTTACGGCCAAAAGAGAAGCTAAAACCACAAATCTGCTTTTCAAGTCGTTGCACGGCTAGAAAAGAAGCCAAAACCACAAATCTGCTGTTTTACGGCCAGTAGAGAAGCCAAAACCACAAATCTGCTTTTGTACGGCCAGTAGAGAAGCCAAAACCACAAATCTGCTGTTTTACGGCCAAAAGAGAAGCCAAAACAACAAATCTGCTATTCAAGTCGTTGTACGGTTTGTTTAGAAGCTAAAACTACAAATCTGCTTTTGTACGGCCAGTAGAGAAGCCAAAATCACAAATCTGCTTTTTTACGGTCAACAGAGATTCCAAAACCACAAATCTGCATTTCAAGTCGTTGTTTGGCCAGTACAGAAGCCAAAACCAGAAATATGCTATTCACGTCGTTGTACAGTTTGTTTAGAAGCTAAAACCACAAATCTGCTTTTGTATGGCCAGTAGATACGCCAAAACCACAAATCTGCTTTTGTACGGCCAGTAGAGAGACCAAAACAACAAATCTGCTTTTTTACGGCCAACAGAGATTCTAAAACCACAAATCTGCAATTCAAGTCGTTGTTCGGCCAGTACAGAAGCCAAAACCAGAAATTTGTTTTTCAAGTCGTTGTACGGCCAGTACAGAAGCGCCAATACCACAGATCTGCTGTTTTACGGCCAAAAGAGAATCTAAAACTAAAATCTGATTTTCAAGTCGTTGTACGGCCAGAAAAGAAGCCAAAACCAGAAATCTGCTTTTCAAGTCGTTGTACGGCCAGTACAGCAGCGCCAATACCACAGGTCTGCTAGTCAAGTCGTTGTACGGTTTGTGGAGAAGCCAAAACCACAAATCTGCTGTTTTACGGCCAAAAAAGAAGCTAAAACCACAAATCTGCTTTTCAAGAAGTCGTTGTACGGCCAGAAAAGAAGCCAAAACCAGAAATCTGTCGTTGTACGACCAGTAGAGAATCCAAAACCACAAATCTGCAGTTTTACGGCCAAAAGAGAAGCCAAAACCACAAATCTGCTGTTTTATGGCCAGAAAAAAAAGCCAAAACCAGAAATCTGCTATTCACGTCGTTGTACGGTTTGTTTAGAAGCTAAAACCACAAATCTGCTTTCGTACGGCCAGTAGAGATGCCAAAACCACAAATCTGCTTTTGTACGGCCAGTAGAGAAGCCAAAACCACAAATCTGCTTTTTTACGGCCAACAGAAATTCCAAAACCAAAAATCTGCAATTTAAGTCGTTTTTCGGCCAGTACAGAAGCCAAAACCAGAAATTTGCATTTAAAGTCGTTGTACGGGCAGTACAGAAGCGCTATTCACAAATCTGCTAGTCAAGTCGTTGTACGGTTTGTGGAGAAGCCAAAACCACAAATCTGCTGTTTTACGGCCAAAAAAGAAGCTAAAACCACAAATCTGCTTTTCAAGTCGTTGTACGGCCAGAAAAGAAGCCAAAACCAGAAATCTGCTGTTTTACGGCCAGTAGAGAAGCCAAAACCACAAATCTGCTGTTTTACGGCCAAAAGAGAAGCCAAAACAACAAATGTGCTATTCAAGTCGTTGTACGGTTCGTTTAGAAGCCAAAACCACAAATCTGCTGTTTTACGGCCAAAAAAGAAGCTAAAACCACAAATCTGCTTTTCAAGAAGTCGTTGTACGGCCAGAAAAGAAGCCAATACCAGAAATCTGTCGTTGTACGACCAGTAGAGAATCCAAAACCACAAATCTGCAGTTTTACGGCCAAAAGAGAAGCCAAAACCACAAATCTGCTGTTTTACGGCCAGAAAAAAAAGCCAAAACCAGAAATCTGCTATTCACGTCGTTGTACGGTTTGTTTAGAAGCTAAAACCACAAATCTGCTTTCGTACGGCCAGTAGAGATGCCAAAACCACAAATCTGCTTTTTTACGGCCAACAGAGATTCCAAAACCACAAATCTGCAGTTCAAGTCGTTGTTCGGCCAGTACAGAAGCCAAAACCAGAAATTTGCATTTCAAGTCATTGTACGGGCAGTACAGAAGCGCTATAACCACAAATCTGCTAGTCAAGTCGTTGTACGGTTTGTAGAGAAACCAAAACCACAAATCTGCTGTTTTACGGCCAAAAGAGAAGCAAAAACCACAAATCTGCTTTTCAAGTCGTTGTACGGCCAGAAAAGCAGCCAAATCCAGAAATCTGCTGTTTTACGGCCAGTAGAGAATCCAAAACCACAAATCTGCAGTTTTACGGCCAAAAGAGAAGCCAAAACCACAAATCTGCTGTTTTACGGCCAGAAAAAAAGCCAAAACCAGAAATCTACTCTTCACATCGTTGTACGGTTTGTTTAGAAGCTAAAATCACAAATCTGCTTTCGTACGGCCAGTAGAGAAGCCAAAACCACAAATCTGCTTTTGTACGGCCAGTAGAGAAGCCAAAACCACAAATCTGCTTTTTTAGGGCCAACAGATATTCCAAAACCACAAATCTGCAATTCAAGTCGTTGTTCGGCCAGTACAGAAGCCAAAACCAGAAATTTGCTTTTCAAGTCGTTGTATGGGCAGTACAGAAGCGCTAATATCACAAATCTGCTAGTCAAGTCGTTGTACGGTTTGTGGAAAAGCCAAAACCACAAATCTGCTGTTTTACGGCCAAAAAAGAAGCTAAAACCACAAATCTGCTTTTCAAGTCGTTGTACGGCCAGAAAAGAAGCCAAAACCAGAAATCTGCTTTTGTACGGCCAGTAGAGAAGCCAAAACCACAAATCTGCTGTTTTACGGCCAAAAGAGAAGCCAAAACAACAAATCTGCTATTCAAGTCGTTGTACGGTTTGTTTAGAAGCTAAAACTACAAATCTGCTTTTGTGCGGCCAGTAGAGAAGCCAAAATCACAAATCTGCTTTTTTACGGCCAACAGAGATTCCAAAACCACAAATCTGCATTTCAAGTCTTTTTTTGGCCAGTACAGAAGCCAAAACCAGAAATATGCTATTCACGTCGTTGTACAGTTTGTTTAGAAGCTAAAACCACAAATCTGCTTTTGTATGGCCAGTAGAGAAGCTAAAACCACAAATCTTCTTTTGTACGGCCAGTAGAGAGACCAAAACCACAAATCTGCTTTTTTACGGCCAACAGAGATTCTAAAACCACAAATCTGCAATTCAAGTCGTTGTTCGGCCAGTACAGAAGCCAAAACCAGAAATTTGTTTTTCAAGTCGTTGTACGACCAGTACAGAAGCGCCAATACCACAGATCTGCTAGTCAAGTCGTTGTACTGTTTGTGGAGAAGCCAAAACCACAAATCTGCTGTTTTACGGCCAAAAGAGAAGCTAAAACTAAAATCTGCTTTTCAAGTCGTTGTACGGCCAGAAAAGAAGCCAAAACCAGAAATCTGCTGTTTTACGGCCAGTAGAGAATCCAAAACCACAAAACTGCAGTTTTACGGCCAAAAGAGAAGCCAAAACCACAAATCTGCTGTTTTTACGGCCAGAAAAAAAGCCAAAACCAGAAATTTGTTTTTCAAGTCGTTGTACGACCAGTACAGAAGCGCCAATACCACAGATCTGCTAGTCAAGTCGTTGTACGGTTTGTGGAGAAGCCAAAACCACAAATCTGCTGTTTTACGGCCAAAAGAGAAGCTAAAACTAAAATCTGCTTTTCAAGTCGTTGTACGGCCAGAAAAGAAGCCAAAACCAGAAATCTGCTGTTTTACGGCCAGTAGAGAATCCAAAACCACAAAACTGCAGTTTTACGGCCAAAAGAGAAGCTAAAACCACAAATCTGCTTTCGTACGGCCAGTAGAGAAGCCAAAACCACAAATCTGCTTTTGTACGGCCAGTAGAGAAGCCAAAACCACAAATCTGCTTTTTTACGGCCAACAGAGATTCCAAAACCACAAATCTGCAATTACAGTCGTTGTTCGGCCAGTACAGAAGCCAAAACCAGAAATTTGCTTTTCAAGTCGTTGTACGGGCAGTACAGAAGCGCTAATACCACAAATCTGCTAGTCAAGTCGTTGTACGTTTTGTGAAAAAGCCAAAACCACAAATCTGCTGTTTTACGGCCAAAAAAGAAGCTAAAACCACAAATCTGCTTTTCAAGTCGTTGTACGGCCAGAAAAGAAGCCCAAACCAGAAATCTGCTGTTTTACGGCCAAAAAAGAAGCTAAAACCACAAATCTGCTTTTCAAGTCGTTGTACGGCCAGAAAAGAAGCCAAAACCACAAATCTGCTGTTTTACGGCCAAAAGAGAAGCCAAAACAACAAATCTGCTATTCAAGTCGTTGTACGGCCAGAAAAAAAGCCAAAACTAGAAATCTGCTATTTACGTCGTTGTACGGTTTATTTAGAAGCTAAAACTACAAATCTGCTTTTGTACGGCCAGTAGAGAAGCCAAAACCACAAATCTGCTTTTGTTCGGCCAGTACAGAAGCCAAAACCAGAAATTTGCTTTTCAAGTCGTTGTACGGCCAGTACAGCAGCGCCAATACCACAGATCTGCTAGTCAAGTCGTTGTACGGTTTATGGAGAAGCCAAAACCACAAATCTGCTTTTGTACGGCCAACAGAGATTCTAAAACCACAAATCTGCAATTCAAGTCGTTGTTCGGCCAGTACAGAAGCCAAAACCAGAAATTTGCTTTTCAAGTCGTTGTACGGCCAGAAAAAAAGCCAAAACCAGAAATCTGCTATTCACGTCGTTGTACAGTTTGTTTAGAAGCAAAAACCACAAATCTGCTTTTGTACGGCCAGTAGAGAAGCCAAAACCACAAATCTGCTTTTGTTCGGCCAGTACAGAAGCCAAAACCAGAAATTTGCTTTTCAAGTCGTTGTACGGCCAGTACAGCAGCGCCAATACCACAGATCTGCTAGTCAAGTCGTTGTACGGTTTATGGAGAAGCCAAAACCACAAATCTGCTGTTTTACGGCAACAAGAGAAGCTA
>CASBPS010000135.1:52500-59000 GCA_949126835.1 Anisus vortex
AATCAGTTGAGATTCTTCTATATCGTACTAAACCGAGATAACATATCTTTTAAGAAAGTGGTCAAGATCAGTCCTCACACATTAGCGCCCAAGCTAGAACTAAACTAACGGTCTCAAACCCTCGTGCTGACATATGACGCATTTTAATGCTATGACGTAGTGTCTAGACACATACATGTTTTATTCCTAACACGGAAAAATTTCGGGTTTAAGATTATTTCTTTTTAACTTTAGTTAATAATAATATAACCAATATAATTATGGAAATAAAACTACTTTTGTAACAACTTGTTATTAATAATATTAAATTAACAATAATATACTATCTGAAAGAAAAAAAATAAATACAAAACAATCTAAAAGGTAAATAATATTTAAAAAATTAGAAAATAATATTTCAATGCAATAAAAACTAAAGTAAGCAAGATTTTGTCGGTATTCAATTTTTGTTCTTGCTTATTGTATCAATAAAACAGTATTGATAATGTTTCTATCGGTATTTAGTTTTTATTTTATATTGTTGCTGTCAAGCTTATGGTACCCGGTATGTGAAAGTTATCATTTATAAGCCTAACTTGTTTTTTTAGAGTTCGTATAATTTAATTTATAGAGTGTATACAGTCGCCTATTAAAGGATATTCTCAATAGCGACGTAAATCCATTAAATAATTAAAACATTTGGTTACTTTTACTTAAAAAGATAATGCAAACATCAATAATGAAATAAGAAACAATTTCATAGACATTACGTCATACGCTAGTATTTTGTTTAAAGTAAACCATTGAAACTCTCCAAGCCAAATTGCGGTTTTAAAAATTGTATTAATAAAACAGTGTTGAGAATGTTTCTTTCGGTATTTAGTTTTTGTTATTTTTATTTGTTTCTGGTCGACCTGACCCTTGCATATGGGTAGTAATTGTGGCCTCAAGGACTGGCGTAGTGTTTAAACCGCCGATACATTCCCTTTAAGAATACACTGGCGGGCGAACGCAATGAAGCACAGCCTTCGCAGCGGGTCCGATGTCCATTACACTGCCGAGAGGCCACTGGTCTCGGGGGGGGGGGAGCAATGGACGCTGCAATCCTTCTCGAGAACCACCCGATGCCTGAAAGCATGTACCTATAGTAGGATTTGTGCTAAGGTGATAGTGCAGGTATACCGGCGAGTCACCACGATAATGATCCTTATAGGGAACCGCTGTGAACGATCGCTGGGCTGCTCAATCCTAAGCGTTGCGCCCTGGACACAAGAGCCGAAAGGTTCGTCCGGTTTTTTTTAAGAGACTTTTAAATTCGATTTTAAAATGTATCGAACAGTTGTGTTGACTTAACTTGTTATTAATAATATTAAATTAACAGTAATGTACTATCTAAAAGAAAAAAAAAACCATAAAATACAAAACAATAAAAAAGGTAAATAATATTTAACAAAAATAGAAAATAATATTTTAATGCAATAAAAACTAAATTGAGAAAGATTTTTTCGGTATTTAATTTTTGTTCTTGCTTATTGTATCAATAAAACAGTATTGATAATGTTTCTTTCGGTATTTAGTTTTTATTTTATATTGTTGCTGTCAAGCTTATGGTACCCGTTATTTGAAAGTAATCATTTAGAGGCCTAACTTGTTTTTTTTTTTATAATTCGTATAATTTAATTTATAGAGTGTATACAGTCGCCTATTAAAGGATATTCTCAATAGCGATGTAAACCCATTAAATAATTAAAACTTTTGGTTACTTTTACTTAAAAGATAATGCAAACATCAATAATGAAAAAATAAATAATTTGATAGACATTACGTCATACGATAGTATTTTTTTAAAAGTAGCCTACACCATTCAAACTCTCCAAGCCAAATTGCGGTGCGTAACTTTTAAAAAAGCTCTCAACACATTAAAAAAAACAACAGCAGATTTGGGAAAACCCGATAACACCCTCGCGTTCAACATAGTAAATCTCGCGTTCAACAGAGTAATGAACGGAAATGGCCATTTGCTATGTACGGTTATATTTATTTGCATGGTTGGATCTAACATTTTGAATTTTTTTAATCAATACATTCATGATTATAAGTCATAAAATATTTTTTTCTTTTGGATGACGTTTCCGATTTATACATTTAATTTTTGTCCCGATTAGTCAAACGGCTTAGGTGCCTATAGCAAACAAACATATATATATAAACAAACAAACAAACTCACGGTAATTATATATGTTGATGATATGACTAGCCGGTATGTGCCGGTCCTCCGAACCGGTTAAAGTTATGTTTACATGCACTCTAACTACTCAAGCAGTTACAATGAGATTGGCCGCAAGAACTACACATTTTATATTTCGTATACGACTCGAATTTAAACGTCATGGAATTTTGTATTTGCCCGCTACAACACATTACCCATTATAACAATTTAAAAATTGCCCGCTATAAATTACGTGAATTAAATTAAAACGTGAATATATTTTCTACTATTCATTCCTAAAGTACATTAGCAAAAATTGAACCAAAGTTAATTTAAAATGAATACGCAAAATTTGATGACGTCATTAATAAAAAGACCGCTAGCTATCTCTATGCGAAATTTAATGACGCAATAGAGAAATAATATCCGCGCGTCCTTTCTTCTTATTTGTTTTAGCGCGATCGATCAAAAAACTATAAAAAGTTGGAACGGCAAATTTAACATGAAACCAAAATGTGTCTTTTTATTCCGGTTTTTTGACCAAACTGACCACTGCGGTCATTTTTTTTTTCAAACCTTGACAGTGTTCACCGCCGTTACACAAAGAATATTTGTAGCACATTTCACGTTATTATGTCCAATATTTAAAAAGATTATGTGGTATGTACATACATACATACCCACATACATACATATTCTTTTTAAGATTTATATATATACAAGCCGGTATGTGCCCGGTCCTCCGAACCGGCTAAAAGTTATGTTTACATACACTCTAACTACTCAGGCAGTTATAATGAGATTGCCCGCATGGCATACGACACGAATTTAAACGTGAGGTAATTTTTTATTTGCCCGCTACAACATGAATTACCCGTTAAAATCATTACTCATCACCCATTATAACAATTACAAAATTGCCCGCTATAAATTACGACGCAAATTAAAACATGAATATATTTTGTTCTATTCATTGATAAAGAACACTCGACAGTACTTTTTTTTATGATTGTTTGATATATTTTTTTACGACAAACATTAAGTCGCAGACCTATGTTGTGTTGTTTTTGTTTATTTGCTATTTATTTATTTATTGTTGCTTTGGAAGCAAACTTAGAATTAAATTTTCTATTCAACATGTAAAACAATAACAAATGAAACCCATATGAAATAATGTTTATAAAACGTATACGACACGAATTAAAACTTTAAAAAGTTAGTTCCGGCAATTTGAACATTGCCCGGCAAATTAAACATTGCCCGGTAATATAAACATTGCCCGGTAATTTAAACATTGCCCGGTAATTTAAACATTGCCCGGTAATTTAAACATTGCCCAGTATTATAAACATTGCCCGGTAATTTAAACATTGCCCGGTAATTTAAACATTGCCCAGTATTATAAACATTGCCCGGTAATTTAAACATTGCCCGGTAATTTAAACATTGCCCGGTAATTTAAACATTGCCCGGTAATTTAAACATTGCCCAGTATTATAAACATTGCCCGGTAATTTAAACATTGCCCGGTAATTTAAACAATGGCCGTTACCAAGGTGATAAGCCTAAAGGTGCCCAGTTCTCGGAACTGGATAAAATAACCCATGGAGTTATAAGCAATAGTCTTAAGAGGGGATAAAGTATTTTCCGGTAACTTAAACCATTTAAATATTGCATTCTACAAATTACGACGCAAATTTAAACAAAATTTTGTTCCCTTCTTAAACGCATAAATACGCAAAATTTGATGACGCCATATAATTATAAGCTTAAATATAGAGTGTAACCAGGACCACTGCGTTTAAATAAGCTTAGTAAGGCGTCGGTATTACTTCCCGAAACAGAAAAAAAATGCTAAATCTATTTGCTTAAAGTTTTAAATTATTAATTAGCTTTAAGTCATGTATTCACAAAGTAAAGTATTAAAGTAGTGATAGATTAAGAAAATCAACTACAGTATTGGTAGTGTAAAGAATTTATGTTGTTTACGGCACGTAGACAATTTAAACATTAAAAAAATTTGTTCCCGTCATTGAGTTGAGATAATAAAATCCATGCACATAGTTTGATGACGTCAATTTAAACATGAATGAAAAATGTCCCTTCATTGCTATAAAATCCATGCGCAAAGATTGATGACGTCATAAAAATAATCTCAGCGCATCCTTTTTTTTCTAACTTTGTGACGAAAAACTATAAAAAGTTGTACTGGCAAAGACAATGTGAATCAAAAGTTGTGTTTTTTCGCGTTTATTGACCAAACTGACCACTGCGGTCATTTTAATTTTTTTTAAAACCTTGACAGTGTTCACCGCCGTAACGCAAAGATTATTTGTAGCAAATTTCACGTTTTTATGTCCAGTATTAAAAAAGATTATGCGGTATGTACATACCCAGCCAGCCAGCCAGCCACATACATACATATTCCTTTTGAGATTTATATATATATATGACAAGCCGTTATTTGCCCGGTCCTCCGAACCGGCTAAACGTTATGTTTACATACACTCTAACTACTCAGGCAGTTATAATGAGATTGCCCGCATGACCTACGACACGAATTAAAACGTGAGGTAATTTTTTATTTGCCCGCTACAACATGAATTACCCGTTAAAATCATTACTTATCACCCATTATAACAATTACAAAATTGCCCGCTATAAATTACGACGCAAATTAAAACATGAATATATTTTGTTCTATTTATTGATAAAGAACATTCGACAGTACTTTTTTTTTTAATGATTGTTTGATATATTTTTTTACGACAAACATTAAGTCGCAGACCTATGTTGTGTTGTTTTTGTTTTTTTGCTGTTTATTTATTTATTGTTGCTTTGGAAGCAAACTTAGAATTAAATTTTCAATTCAACATGTAAAACAATAACAAATGAAACCCATATGAAATAATGTTTATAAAACGTATACGACACGAATTAAAACTTTAAAAAGTTAGTTCCGGCAATTTAAACATTGCCCGGCAAATTAAACATTGCCCGGTAATATAAACATTGTCCGGTAATTTAAACATTGCCCGGTAATTTAAACATTGCCCGGTAATTTAAACATTGCCCGGTATTATAAACATTGCCCGGTAATTTAAACATTGCCCGGTAATTTAAACATTGCCCTGTAATTTAAACATTGCCCGGTAATTTAAACATTGCCAGGTAATTTAAACATTGCCCGGTATTATAAACATTGCCCGGTAATTTAAACATTGCCCGGTAATTTAAACAATGGCCGTTACCAAGGCGATAAGCCTAAAGGTGCCCAGTTCTCGGAACTGGATAAAATAACCCATGGAGTTATAAGCAATAGTCTTAAGCAGGGATAAAGTATTTTCCGGTAACTTAAACCATTTAAATATTGCATTCTACAAATTACGACGCAAATTTAAACAAAATTTTGTTCCCTTCTTAAACGCATAAATATGCTAAATTTGATGACGCCATATAATTATAAGCTTAAATATAGAGAGTAACCAGGACCACTGCGTTTAAATAAGCTTAGTAATGCGTCGGTATTAGGCTACTTCCCGAAACAGAAAAAAAATGCTAAATCTATTTGCTTTTTCCTATGTTTGTAAAGTTTTAAATTATTAATTAGCTTTAAGTCATGTATTCACAGTGTAAAGTATTAAAGTAGTGATAAATTAAGAAAATCAACTACAGTATTGGTAGTGTAAAGAATTTATGTTGTTTACGGCACGTAGGCAATTAAAACCTGAAGAAAATTTGTTCCCATCATTGAGATAAAAATCCATGCACATAGTTTGATGACGTCAATTTAAACATGAATGAAAAATGTCCCTTCATCGCTAAAAAATCCATGCGCAAACTTTGATGACGTCATAAAAATAATCTCAGCGCATCCTTTTTTTTCTATCTTTGTGACGAAAAATTTAAAAAGTTGTACTGGCAAAGACAATGTGAATCAAAATGTGTGTTTTTTTCGCGTTTTTTTACCAAACTGACCACTGCGGTCATTTTAATTTTTTTTAAACCTTGACAGTGTTCACCGCCGTAACGCAAAGAATATTTCTAGCAAATTTCACGTTCTTATGTCCAGTATTTAAAAAGATTATGCGGTATGTACATACCCACATACCCACATACATATTCCTTTTGAGATTTATATATATGTATGACTAGCTGATATGTGCCCGATTCTTCGAAAGGGCTTTTTTAGAATATGATTGACACATTATAGTTTTTTAGTTTTCTTTTTGCAACATACATAAAGTAGTATTTTTTGTTTAAAGTTAGTTCCGGCAATTTAAACATTGCCCGGCAATTTAAACATAGCCCG
>CASBPS010000136.1:2500-138000 GCA_949126835.1 Anisus vortex
CCTAGTGTAGTTCATCATCAAGTGTTGTGTCCTTTCTGCTGATGTCCAGTGACCAGTTCAGCTGTCATGCCAATTGTTGCTTTGGCTGTTGTCAAGACACATCTTCTGCAGATGTCCATTAGCCTCTCCTGACCACATGCTGTACCACTGAGGCATCTGTAGTTAAAAAATCAATTTTTCCTGTTACTTATGTAACTAATAACCCATGCACCTACATAGCATAAGACCACCACATAAGAAACACTATATTGGCGACGAGAAGGTTGGTTATTTTAAGTCCCAACAGGAATATAATATTCATAAAAGAAATTACATTACATTTCTTAGTTTGAGATTGCATCAGACGTCTCAAAGGGATACATTGAAAATAGAATAGAACATGGCGTCTTTTATGTTACCACAATATCCAACATTTGATTGTCAATCAGAGGGAGTTACAATCCGATGGTCAAAATGGATAAATAGACTAAAAAATCTTTTCACAGCTTACAACATCACGAATGTTGAGCAAAAGAAAGCATTACTATTAACATATGGTGGTGAAAAACTCAATGACCAAATAGAATCGTTATCACTATCACAGTCAAGTACAACAGCTGCTGAGACTGAGGGGGAAGATCCATTTAGTCCAATTGTAAAGCAACTAACAAGCTACTTCAATCCCAAAATGAACGTTGAGATGCAAAAATATACTTTTCGACATAAAATACAACAGTCAACACATATAGAGGAATTCTACCAAGATCTGTATCAACTTGCCAAAACTTGTAATTTTACTAATGCAGAAAGTGAAATTAAATCTCAATTGATCGTGGGATGCAAGTCTTCCAAAGTGAGGGAAAAAGGTCTCTCCACTCCGGAGATGTCTCTCAATGCCTTACTCCAATATGCTAAGACAATTGAATTGGCTGAAGACTTCAATAAAAGAATCAATAATGATCAAGTTCAGAAAATAGGCACTAATACAACTTTTGGTAAGAAACAGCATAAAAGACATGATCAGTCCTTTCATGGTAAAGAAAGACTGCATAATATCAGTTGCAGGAATTGTGGGGGTAAATGGTCTCATCCAGGTGGTCAAAGCAATAGCCCAGCACATGGTAAAACATGCCACAATTGCAGAAAAGTCAACCATTTTTCATCTATGTGTAAAAATAAACTGAGAACTGACAATAAACATAAAGAAAAAAAAACAAGACTCAAGAATACATAATCTGGAAGATGATGATTCCACACATGAATATGTATTTTCATTCAACATGAAAAAGAATATGCCAAGGGTACAATTAAATATGTGTATAGATGTTTATAGTATTAGAGGTTTGGAATAAGTGAATTTGATTACGATATGATGATTTCTAAATTCCATTATCAACTATTGCAACTGATCGAGGTATGGTCAGTGATTTTTTCATGTCACTTTTATTCATCAGATCAGTTTATTGTTATGTTTTCTGGTTTAAATTAAACCTTATCTATTTATATTTAAAATAAGAATTTAATTCATTTGCTTTATTTGTTTTTTTTATTGTCAATTTTTTAATAATATTAAGCAGCTTCATAGTGGAGAAAGGGTTAAGAGGTTCAGGTATATAAATTTATTAAGGAGGCGCTATCCATACTTTTTATAGATCAGTGGTCTCCCCTATCATAAAAATGTGGCTGCTCTACAACCTTAGTTTAAAGTTTAAACCCAATGATTAAATAAAGGTTCTTACTTTTTCCTAGTGTAGTTCATCATCAAGTGTTGTGTCCTTTCTGCTGATGTCCAGTGACCAGTTCAGCTGTCATGCCAATTGTTGCTTTGGCTGTTGTCAAGACACATCTTCTGCAGATGTCCATTAGCCTCTCCTGACCACATGCTGTACCACTGAGGCATCTGTAGTTAAAAAATCAATTTTTCCTGTTACTTATGTAACTAATAACCCATGCACCTACATAGCATAAGACCACCACATAAGAAACACTATATTGGCGACGAGAAGGTTGGTTATTTTAAGTCCCAACAGGAATATAATATTCATAAAAGAAATTACATTACATTTCTTAGTTTGAGATTGCATCAGACGTCTCAAAGGGATACATTGAAAATAGAATAGAACATGGCGTCTTTTATGTTACCACAATATCCAACATTTGATTGTCAATCAGAGGGAGTTACAATCCGATGGTCAAAATGGATAAATAGACTAAAAAATCCTTTCACAGCTTACAACATCACGAATGTTGAGCAAAAGAAAGCTTTACTATTAACATATGGTGGTGAAAAACTCAATGACCAAATAGAATCGTTATCACTATCACAGTCAAGTACAACAGCTGCTGAGACTGAGGGGGAAGATCCATTTAGTCAAATTGTAAAGCAACTAACAAGCTACTTCAATCCCAAAATGAACGTTGAGATGCAAAAATATACTTTTCGACATAAAATACAACAGTCAACACATATAGAGGAATTCTACCAAGATCTGTATCAACTTGCCAAAACTTGTAATTTTACTAATGCAGAAAGTGAAATTAAATCTCAATTGATCGTGGGATGCAAGTCTTCCAAAGTGAGGGAAAAAGGTCTCTCCACTCCGGAGATGTCTCTCAATGCCTTACTCCAATATGCTAAGACAATTGAATTGGCTGAAGACTTCAATAAAAGAATCAATAATGATCAAGTTCAGAAAATAGGCACTAATACAACTTTTGGTAAGAAACAGCATAAAAGACATGATCAGTCCTTTCATGGTAAAGAAAGACTGCATAATATCAGTTGCAGGAATTGTGGGGGTAAATGGCCTCATCCAGGTGGTCAAAGCAATAGCCCAGCACATGGTAAAACATGCCACAATTGCAGAAAAGTCAACCATTTTTCATCTATGTGTAAAAATAAACTGAGAACTGACAATAAACATAAAGAAAAAAAAACAAGACTCAAGAATACATAATCTGGAAGATGATGATTCCACACATGAATATGTATTTTCATTCAACATGAAAAAGAATATGCCAAGGGTACAATTAAATATGTGTATAGATGTTTATAGTATTAGAGGTTTGGAATAAGTGAATTTGATTACGATATGATGATTTCTAAATTCCATTATCAACTATTGCAACTGATCGAGGTATGGTCAGTGATTTTTTCATGTCACTTTTATTCATCAGATCAGTTTATTGTTATGTTTTCTGGTTTAAATTAAACCTTATCTATTTATATTTAAAATAAGAATTTAATTCATTTGCTTTATTTGTTTTTTTTATTGTCAATTTTTTAATAATATTAAGCAGCTTCATAGTGGAGAAAGGGTTAAGAGGTTCAGGTATATAAATTTATTAAGGAGGCGCTATCCATACTTTTTATAGATCAGTGGTCTCCCCTATCATAAAAATGTGGCTGCTCTACAACCTTAGTTTAAAGTTTAAACCCAATGATTAAATAAAGGTTCTTACTTTTTCCTAGTGTAGTTCATCATCAAGTGTTGTGTCCTTTCTGCTGATGTCCAGTGACCAGTTCAGCTGTCATGCCAATTGTTGCTTTGGCTGTTGTCAAGACACATCTTCTGCAGATGTCCATTAGCCTCTCCTGACCACATGCTGTACCACTGAGGCATCTGTAGTTAAAAAATCAATTTTTCCTGTTACTTATGTAACTAATAACCCATGCACCTACATAGCATAAGACCACCACATAAGAAACACTATATTGGCGACGAGAAGGTTGGTTATTTTAAGTCCCAACAGGAATATAATATTCATAAAAGAAATTACATTACATTTCTTAGTTTGAGATTGCATCAGACGTCTCAAAGGGATACATTGAAAATAGAATAGAACATGGCGTCTTTTATGTTACCACAATATCCAACATTTGATTGTCAATCAGAGGGAGTTACAATCCGATGGTCAAAATGGATAAATAGACTAAAAAATCTTTTCACAGCTTACAACATCACGAATGTTGAGCAAAAGAAAGCATTACTATTAACATATGGTGGTGAAAAACTCAATGACCAAATAGAATCGTTATCACTATCACAGTCAAGTACAACAGCTGCTGAGACTGAGGGGGAAGATCCATTTAGTCAAATTGTAAAGCAACTAACAAGCTACTTCAATCCCAAAATGAACGTTGAGATGCAAAAATATACTTTTCGACATAAAATACAACAGTCAACACATATAGAGGAATTCTACCAAGATCTGTATCAACTTGCCAAAACTTGTAATTTTACTAATGCAGAAAGTGAAATTAAATCTCAATTGATCGTGGGATGCAAGTCTTCCAAAGTGAGGGAAAAAGGTCTCTCCACTCCGGAAATGTCTCTCAATGCCTTACTCCAATATGCTAAGACAATTGAATTGGCTGAAGACTTCAATAAAAGAATCAATAATGATCAAGTTCAGAAAATAGGCACTAATACAACTTTTGGTAAGAAACAGCATAAAAGACATGATCAGTCCTTTCATGGTAAAGAAAGACTGCATAATATCAGTTGCAGGAATTGTGGGGGTAAATGGCCTCATCCAGGTGGTCAAAGCAATAGCCCAGCACATGGTAAAACATGCCACAATTGCAGAAAAGTCAACCATTTTTCATCTATGTGTAAAAATAAACTGAGAACTGACAATAAACATAAAGAAAAAAAAACAAGACTCAAGAATACATAATCTGGAAGATGATGATTCCACACATGAATATGTATTTTCATTCAACATGAAAAAGAATATGCCAAGGGTACAATTAAATATGTGTATAGATGTTTATAGTATTAGAGGTTTGGAATAAGTGAATTTGATTACGATATGATGATTTCTAAATTCCATTATCAACTATTGCAACTGATCGAGGTATGGTCAGTGATTTTTTCATGTCACTTTTATTCATCAGATCAGTTTATTGTTATGTTTTCTGGTTTAAATTAAACCTTATCTATTTATATTTAAAATAAGAATTTAATTCATTTGCTTTATTTGTTTTTTTTATTGTCAATTTTTTAATAATATTAAGCAGCTTCATAGTGGAGAAAGGGTTAAGAGGTTCAGGTATATAAATTTATTAAGGAGGCGCTATCCATACTTTTTATAGATCAGTGGTCTCCCCTATCATAAAAATGTGGCTGCTCTACAACCTTAGTTTAAAGTTTAAACCCAATGATTAAATAAAGGTTCTTACTTTTTCCTAGTGTAGTTCATCATCAAGTGTTGTGTCCTTTCTGCTGATGTCCAGTGACCA
The DNA here is from genome assembly GCA_949126835.1 of Anisus vortex. NCBI lineage: Eukaryota > Metazoa > Mollusca > Gastropoda > Planorbidae > Anisus > Anisus vortex. Next base: position 7,725 of record CASBPS010000136.1, read on the forward strand.
GTTCAGCTGTCATGCCAATTGTTGCTTTGGCTGTTGTCAAGACACATCTTCTGCAGATGTCCATTAGCCTCTCCTGACCACATGCTGTACCAATGAGGCATCTGTAGTTAAAAAATCAATTTTTCCTGTTACTTATGTAACTAATAACCCATGCACCTACATAGCATAAGACCACCACATAAGAAACACTATATTGGCGACGAGAAGGTTGGTTATTTTAAGTCCCAACAGGAATATAATATTCATAAAAGAAATTACATTACATTTCTTAGTTTGAGATTGCATCAGACGTCTCAAAGGGATACATTGAAAATAGAATAGAACATGGCGTCTTTTATGTTACCACAATATCCAACATTTGATTGTCAATCAGAGGGAGTTACAATCCGATGGTCAAAATGGATAAATAGACTAAAAAATCCTTTCACAGCTTACAACATCACGAATGTTGAGCAAAAGAAAGCTTTACTATTAACATATGGTGGTGAAAAACTCAATGACCAAATAGAATCGTTATCACTATCACAGTCAAGTACAACAGCTGCTGAGACTGAGGGGGAAGATCCATTTAGTCAAATTGTAAAGCAACTAACAAGCTACTTCAATCCCAAAATGAACGTTGAGATGCAAAAATATACTTTTCGACATAAAATACAACAGTCAACACATATAGAGGAATTCTACCAAGATCTGTATCAACTTGCCAAAACTTGTAATTTTACTAATGCAGAAAGTGAAATTAAATCTCAATTGATCGTGGGATGCAAGTCTTCCAAAGTGAGGGAAAAAGGTCTCTCCACTCCGGAGATGTCTCTCAATGCCTTACTCCAATATGCTAAGACAATTGAATTGGCTGAAGACTTCAATAAAAGAATCAATAATGATCAAGTTCAGAAAATAGGCACTAATACAACTTTTGGTAAGAAACAGCATAAAAGACATGATCAGTCCTTTCATGGTAAAGAAAGACTGCATAATATCAGTTGTAGGAATTGTGGGGGTAAATGGCCTCATCCAGGTGGTCAAAGATATAGCCCAGCACATGGTAAAACATGCCACAATTGCAGAAAAGTCAACCATTTTTCATCTATGTGTAAAAATAAACTGAGAACTGACAATAAACATAAAGAAAAAAAAACAAGACTCAAGAATACATAATCTGGAAGATGATGATTCCACACATGAATATGTATTTTCATTCAACATGAAAAAGAATATGCCAAGGGTACAATTAAATATGTGTATAGATGTTTATAGTATTAGAGGTTTGGAATAAGTGAATTTGATTACGATATGATGATTTCTAAATTCCATTATCAACTATTGCAACTGATCGAGGTATGGTCAGTGATTTTTTCATGTCACTTTAATTCATCAGATCAGTTTATTGTTATGTTTTCTGGTTTAAATTAAACCTTATCTATTTATATTCAAAATAAGAATTTAATTCATTTGCTTTATTTGTTTTTTTTATTGTCAATTTTTTAATAATATTAAGCAGCTTCATAGTGGAGAAAGGGTTAAGAGGTTCAGGTCTATAAATTTATTAAGGAGGCGCTATCCATACTTTTTATAGATCAGTGGTCTCCCCTATCATAAAAATGTGGCTGCTCTACAACCTTAGTTTAAAGTTTAAACCCAATGATTAAATAAAGGTTCTTACTTTTTCCTAGTGTAGTTCATCATCAAGTGTTGTGTCCTTTCTGCTGATGTCCAGTGACCAGTTCAGCTGTCATGCCAATTGTTGCTTTGGCTGTTGTCAAGACACATCTTCTGCAGATGTCCATTAGCCTCTCCTGACCACATGCTGTACCACTGAGGCATCTGTAGTTAAAAAATTAATTTTTCCTGTTACTTGTGTAACTAATAACCCATGCACCTACATAGCATAAGACCACCACATAAGAAACACTATATTGGCGACGAGAAGGTTGGTTATTTTAAGTCCCAACAGGAATATAATATTCATAAAAGAAATTACATTACATTTCTTAGTTTGAGATTGCATCAGACGTCTCAAAAGGATACATTGAAAATAGAATAGAACATGGCGTCTTTTATGTTACCACAATATCCAACATTTGATTGTCAATCAGAGGGAGTTACAATCCGATGGTCAAAATGGATAAATAGACTAAAAAATCTTTTCACAGCTTACAACATCACGAATGTTGAGCAAAAGAAAGCTTTACTATTAACATATGGTGGTGAAAAACTCAATGACCAAATAGAATCGTTATCACTATCACAGTCAAGTACAACAGCTGCTGAGACTGAGGGGGAAGATCCATTTAGTCAAATTGTAAAGCAACTAAAAAGCTACTTCAATCCCAAAATGAACGTTGAGATGCAAAAATATACTTTTTGACATAAAATACAACAGTCAACACATATAGAGGAATTCTACCAAGATCTGTATCAACTTGCCAAAACTTGTAATTTTACTAATGCAGAAAGTGAAATTAAATCTCAATTGATCGTGGGATGCAAGTCTTCCAAAGTGAGGGAAAAAGGTCTCTCCACTCCGGAGATGTCTCTCAATGCCTTACTCCAATATGCTAAGACAATTGAATTGGCTGAAGACTTCAATAAAAAGAATCAATAATGATCAAGTTCAGAAAATAGGCACTAATACAACTTTTGGTAAGAAACAGCATAAAAGACATGATCAGTCCTTTCATGGTAAAGAAAGACTGCATAATATCAGTTACAGGAATTGTGGGGGTAAATGGTCTCATCCAGGTGGTCAAAGCAATAGCCCAGCACATGGTAAAACATGCCACAATTGCAGAAAAGTCAACCATTTTTCATCTATGTGTAAAAATAAACTGAGAACTGACAATAAACATAAAGAAAAAAAAACAAGACTCAAGAATACATAATCTGGAAGATGATGATTCCACACATGAATATGTATTTTCATTCAACATGAAAAAGAATATGCCAAGGGTACAATTAAATATGTGTATAGATGTTTATAGTATTAGAGGTTTGGAATAAGTGAATTTGATTACGATATGATGATTTCTAAATTCCATTATCAACTATTGCAACTGATCGAGGTATGGTCAGTGATTTTTTCATGTCACTTTTATTCATCAGATCAGTTTATTGTTATGTTTTCTGGTTTAAATTAAACCTTATCTATTTATATTTAAAATAAGAATTTAATTCATTTGCTTTATTTGTTTTTTTTATTGTCAATTTTTTAATAATATTAAGCAGCTTCATAGTGGAGAAAGGGTTAAGAGGTTCAGGTATATAAATTTATTAAGGAGGCGCTATCCATACTTTTTATAGATCAGTGGTCTCCCCTATCATAAAAATGTGGCTGCTCTACAACCTTAGTTTAAAGTTTAAACCCAATGATTAAATAAAGGTTCTTACTTTTTCCTAGTGTAGTTCATCATCAAGTGTTGTGTCCTTTCTGCTGATGTCCAGTGACCAGTTCAGCTGTCATGCCAATTGTTGCTTTGGCTGTTGTCAAGACACATCTTCTGCAGATGTCCATTAGCCTCTCCTGACCACATGCTGTACCACTGAGGCATCTGTAGTTAAAAAATCAATTTTTCCTGTTACTTATGTAACTAATAACCCATGCACCTACATAGCATAAGACCACCACATAAGAAACACTATATTGGCGACGAGAAGGTTGGTTATTTTAAGTCCCAACAGGAATATAATATTCATAAAAGAAATTACATTACATTTCTTAGTTTGAGATTGCATCAGACGTCTCAAAGGGATACATTGAAAATAGAATAGAACATGGCGTCTTTTATGTTACCACAATATCCAACATTTGATTGTCAATCAGAGGGAGTTACAATCCGATGGTCAAAATGGATAAATAGACTAAAAAATCCTTTCACAGCTTACAACATCACGAATGTTGAGCAAAAGAAAGCTTTACTATTAACATATGGTGGTGAAAAACTCAATGACCAAATAGAATCGTTATCACTATCACAGTCAAGTACAACAGCTGCTGAGACTGAGGGGGAAGATCCATTTAGTCAAATTGTAAAGCAACTAACAAGCTACTTCAATCCCAAAATGAACGTTGAGATGCAAAAATATACTTTTCGACATAAAATACAACAGTCAACACATATAGAGGAATTCTACCAAGATCTGTATCAACTTGCCAAAACTTGTAATTTTACTAATGCAGAAAGTGAAATTAAATCTCAATTGATCGTGGGATGCAAGTCTTCCAAAGTGAGGGAAAAAGGTCTCTCCACTCCGGAGATGTCTCTCAATGCCTTACTCCAATATGCTAAGACAATTGAATTGGCTGAAGACTTCAATAAAAGAATCAATAATGATCAAGTTCAGAAAATAGGCACTAATACAACTTTTGGTAAGAAACAGCATAAAAGACATGATCAGTCCTTTCATGGTAAAGAAAGACTGCATAATATCAGTTGTAGGAATTGTGGGGGTAAATGGCCTCATCCAGGTGGTCAAAGATATAGCCCAGCACATGGTAAAACATGCCACAATTGCAGAAAAGTCAACCATTTTTCATCTATGTGTAAAAATAAACTGAGAACTGACAATAAACATAAAGAAAAAAAAACAAGACTCAAGAATACATAATCTGGAAGATGATGATTCCACACATGAATATGTATTTTCATTCAACATGAAAAAGAATATGCCAAGGGTACAATTAAATATGTGTATAGATGTTTATAGTATTAGAGGTTTGGAATAAGTGAATTTGATTACGATATGATGATTTCTAAATTCCATTATCAACTATTGCAACTGATCGAGGTATGGTCAGTGATTTTTTCATGTCACTTTAATTCATCAGATCAGTTTATTGTTATGTTTTCTGGTTTAAATTAAACCTTATCTATTTATATTCAAAATAAGAATTTAATTCATTTGCTTTATTTGTTTTTTTTATTGTCAATTTTTTAATAATATTAAGCAGCTTCATAGTGGAGAAAGGGTTAAGAGGTTCAGGTCTATAAATTTATTAAGGAGGCGCTATCCATACTTTTTATAGATCAGTGGTCTCCCCTATCATAAAAATGTGGCTGCTCTACAACCTTAGTTTAAAGTTTAAACCCAATGATTAAATAAAGGTTCTTACTTTTTCCTAGTGTAGTTCATCATCAAGTGTTGTGTCCTTTCTGCTGATGTCCAGTGACCAGTTCAGCTGTCATGCCAATTGTTGCTTTGGCTGTTGTCAAGACACATCTTCTGCAGATGTCCATTAGCCTCTCCTGACCACATGCTGTACCACTGAGGCATCTGTAGTTAAAAAATTAATTTTTCCTGTTACTTGTGTAACTAATAACCCATGCACCTACATAGCATAAGACCACCACATAAGAAACACTATATTGGCGACGAGAAGGTTGGTTATTTTAAGTCCCAACAGGAATATAATATTCATAAAAGAAATTACATTACATTTCTTAGTTTGAGATTGCATCAGACGTCTCAAAAGGATACATTGAAAATAGAATAGAACATGGCGTCTTTTATGTTACCACAATATCCAACATTTGATTGTCAATCAGAGGGAGTTACAATCCGATGGTCAAAATGGATAAATAGACTAAAAAATCTTTTCACAGCTTACAACATCACGAATGTTGAGCAAAAGAAAGCTTTACTATTAACATATGGTGGTGAAAAACTCAATGAGCAAATAGAATCGTTATCAATATCACAGTCAAGTACAACAGCTGCTGAGACTGAGGGGGAAGATCCATTTAGTCAAATTGTAAAGCAACTAACAAGCTACTTCAATCCCAAAATGAACGTTGAGATGCAAAAATATACTTTTTGACATAAAATACAACAGTCAACACATATAGAGGAATTCTACCAAGATCTGTATCAACTTGCCAAAACTTGTAATTTTACTAATGCAGAAAGTGAAATTAAATCTCAATTGATCGTGGGATGCAAGTCTTCCAAAGTGAGGGAAAAAGGTCTCTCCACTCCGGAGATGTCTCTCAATGCCTTACTCCAATATGCTAAGACAATTGAATTGGCTGAAGACTTCAATAAAAGAATCAATAATGATCAAGTTCAGAAAATAGGCACTAATACAACTTTTGGTAAGAAACAGCATAAAAGACATGATCAGTCCTTTCATGGTAAAGAAAGACTGCATAATATCAGTTGTAGGAATTGTGGGGGTAAATGGCCTCATCCAGGTGGTCAAAGATATAGCCCAGCACATGGTAAAACATGCCACAATTGCAGAAAAGTCAACCATTTTTCATCTATGTGTAAAAATAAACTGAGAACTGACAATAAACATAAAGAAAAAAAAACAAGACTCAAGAATACATAATCTGGAAGATGATGATTCCACACATGAATATGTATTTTCATTCAACATGAAAAAGAATATGCCAAGGGTACAATTAAATATGTGTATAGATGTTTATAGTATTAGAGGTTTGGAATAAGTGAATTTGATTACGATATGATGATTTCTAAATTCCATTATCAACTATTGCAACTGATCGAGGTATGGTCAGTGATTTTTTCATGTCACTTTTATTCATCAGATCAGTTTATTGTTATGTTTTCTGGTTTAAATTAAACCTTATCTATTTATATTCAAAATAAGAATTTAATTCATTTGCTTTATTTGTTTTTTTTATTGTCAATTTTTTAATAATATTAAGCAGCTTCATAGTGGAGAAAGGGTTAAGAGGTTCAGGTCTATAAATTTATTAAGGAGGCGCTATCCATACTTTTTATAGATCAGTGGTCTCCCCTATCATAAAAATGTGGCTGCTCTACAACCTTAGTTTAAAGTTTAAACCCAATGATTAAATAAAGGTTCTTACTTTTTCCTAGTGTAGTTCATCATCAAGTGTTGTGTCCTTTCTGCTGATGTCCAGTGACCAGTTCAGCTGTCATGCCAATTGTTGCTTTGGCTGTTGTCAAGACACATCTTCTGCAGATGTCCATTAGCCTCTCCTGACCACATGCTGTACCACTGAGGCATCTGTAGTTAAAAAATCAATTTTTTAACTAAATATTATTATAATAGTAAAAAAATATATATAACAAATACATAGTTTTATAGCTAAATCTGTGCAGGCCTGCCTACCCAAGATTTCAACTTTCAGGGACATTTTGCATATTGCGCGGGGGGGGGGGGGGGGGGGGGGCGCACGCATACAAGTTATTTATTTTTTATTAGAAGGAATATAACTAGTATTGTTTGTTACTAATGTGATTAGATTAAAGTCTTAATGAACAGCACTTTGCGTGTTTAACTTTAAAGAAAATCAATAGGCCCAGTTATAAAGCTAAATATTGTAGGCTTATAAAGGCTCTATAGGCCTATAGTCTGTAGTCAGGGGTGCCACTCATTTGAAGCAGTGAATCCTGAAATCCTTTTCTTAAAATTTCTTGAATCCTGAAACCTTCTTTCCAAAATTTTACAACCCTGAAATTTATCGCAACTCTTAAAATTTATATTATTTTTACCTTATTTTATATACCGGTATATATATATATAATTTAATATAATATAGGCTACACCAATAAGCATTGTTTTTTTTTTACAATATGTTTCTGCATATTATGATAGGAAAATTATGTCTTTAAAATGTTTTATGTGATTGTGTTATTGTAAGGCCTAAGCTTACTTTGGTTATTGATAAATGTCTTGAAAAATCTTTTTAAAAAACTGGACAAATCTAAAATCCTAGTTAAACATACAAAGATGTGTTATTTTAACAATTTAATAACATCATTCCTATTGATCTTATAACCCTTTTATTTTTTTTCAAGTTAGGCTAGCCTACTTTAAAAAAAAATAATTATGTTTTTCTTAAATTTATTCCCCATTTACTTTGCTCTGTATATTCTAGGTCAGTTACCAATAAATGTAATTAAAATATTGTATCCTAATCCTAGTGACTTTAACTCTTAGGCATATGATACATTAGTTTATTTAGAATAACATGTTAACTAGTAAACTATTGAATCTAGTCTGTAACTAATAACTGAAAAGAGGGAAAAAATACAAACTGAAGGATTAATACACATTTTTTTACGGTATATAGTTCAGTGATATGACGTATTTTTATTTTCGCGAATGCGCGGCACTAACAATTTAAAACTTCGTTTTGAAATTAATTTAAATCAACATTATTTTATGATTTTCTTGTTATGTCCGATATTGTTAGAAAAAATATGCACCAGCATAAGTGACTGCTAGGACTAGTTCTAAAGTGTAAACACTACACCGACTGTTTTACTCCATTCATTAGGCCTAATAAATAGCCTATGTATGACTGCAACGTATATTTAGTAATGACATTGCTCCAATAGATTAATTTATTCATATTTTGTCGCCTTTATTTAAGCGGGCTGATAAAACCGCATTTTTAATGGAGAAAAAAAAAGCAGTTTTAATCTTTCCATTGAAATGACAGTAACCTTTCATATTACGGTACAAGCTTATAGTTAGGCATAGCCTAATATATGCTACTAACAGTCGCCGAGTCGGGAATTACCAATTACCGATATGACGATAAAAATCTAGGCGGCTAGAAAATTTAGGTAGTTAGCCTACCTTATTTTCCAATCATTAAAAAAAATCCAACCACATAGAGTGACATTTAACTAAACTAAGCTTATAGGCTAATACTGTAGGCCTATCTAGATATGGTTTACAGACGCCTACCAGGTCTATTAAGTCTATTTATAGCGGATCCGATTCTCACCCAACCGGGTTTCGTACCGCGATTTCTTTTTTGTTGGTTAACCCACGAATCCGGAGCCGAAAAATATTTAGCCTCGCGAATCCGGATTTCCGGGATAATCCGGAAAAGTGGCATCCCCGTCTGTAGTATAACAATATGCCATAGTTAGTCTATAGTCTAGTAGAAAGCCTAAATAGTAATAGTAACTAGTAGGCCTACTAAAAATGATAGTAGCAGGTCTAAACATATTGATACCGTATATGGCATTTACTCCCATACCTAACCAGGGTTCATACTCTTTTTGGAAAATCAAATTCCAGACATTTTCCAGACATTTTTTTAAAATTATAATTATAGACTACGATGATAATTAATTATAAATACGAATTATTATTATTATTTTAAATAAAAGATTTAATGATGAATTCAATTTAATGATGAAAATAGATAACCTTATTCTATTACTTTCAAATCATTAGGATCATTAAGACTACTAAAATTTTGCTATAATAATACAACCTCACAGCAGTGAGTTATAGCTAGGTAGAGAGGAGTAAATAGTGTGTGTGTGTGTGGGGTGGGAGGGGGGAAAGATTATAGTAGGTTAATTCTGAGCTTATGCATACAATTTCTCCCTAACTAAAAGCTTAATCTAATTTCCAAAAAACAATAATTGTAAAAAAAAAAGGTGAACTACTTGAAGTCATGATTACCTTGCAACCAACAAACCGAAATCCGGTTTTGAAAATCAAGTAGGCTACAAGCAGAGCCTTTACAAGCTTATGTAGCAACCCAGGGCAAAAGTTTCAGCGCCGCCCCCTTGTATATACTGTAACTGCTTGTTTAGTGCTATATTTGCCATATTTAGACTACATTTGCCGCCCCGCTGGAAGTGTCCCTCTTGGGCATAAGCCCCCCTCTGCCCGCCCCTATGTGAGGGCACTGCCTACAACCAAGACCATCGTAAATACTTACGGTGGTCTTGCTACAACCAACCAACTAGAACGGCTTAGGTCAGAGGGACCCAGCTGGGGTGAAGGGCAGACATGCCAACCCCTAAGTAGGCCTACTCAAAAGAGGAACAATCTTGATGAAAAAGAGGATTTTTGAACAAAAAAGTAGAACACTCTTTATCTAGACTAACAATCTTTTTAAAAAAAAAAAAAAAAAAAAAAGAGGAACATATCTAATCCGTATTTGTCCCGTAAATAAATAAATATTAACATCGGATCCGGAAAATAAGGAAATTTTTTTCACGTCCCGGATGAAAAAAAAAGAAATCTGTAACACAATTTCTAAGCGTGCGTGTGTAAAAAATAAAGATGCCGGTAGCCGAAGTCACAGCAGACGATGAGGACGTAGCCTTCCGAGTGTTGCCGAACAGCTGTTTGAGCCACACTACGCATGCGCATAGAAAACCTTTCGATTAAAAATGGCATCAAAACGTAAAACAGTTACACGAGACCGATGATGAATTTTTTTTCATAAAAAAATGTAGCGATTTAAAAAATAACCTGAATTAAAAAACAACAACAATGAATCTCTAGGCCTACCGAAGCAATGCCATGACATATGAATGATTACCCAATGACCGGTTATCGCATTTGTAAAACAAAACAATACAATTTTGCAAGACATCAAGTAGGCCTAGACTAGACTATAATATTTTCTTGAAAACCGACACATTTTTTAGCTCTAGGCCCTAGGCCTACATCTCTGAACTATAAATTTAAACGCATATTATTCTATTTTATACTGACCATTGAAAAACTAAATAGTTTAAAATAGGATTGGGCCTATTACAATACTAAGGAAAAAAAATATTTTTTTGCCAAAATAACTACAGAAAATATTTATTAAAAGGGAAGCGTTATTCGAAGAACTGTTCATATAATGCCGAGCGTTATCGGAAGAACCAAATCTTCGAATAACGCCGAGCGTTATCGGAAGACCCAAATTTTTTAAAAACGCCGAGTGTTAACGGCAGACCCAAATTTTCTAACAATTGTGAGAGTTAGGCAATGTGCCTACTGTAACTTATGACTTATATTAACTTAGGCCTATACTTATTATCTTATAGTTATAGTAGCCTAGATAGGCCCTAGGGCCATAGGCCTACTAATCTATAGATAGGCCTAAACTAGCCTAAAGTCTATTATTTAAGAATAAGATCATATTCCTAGCTAGAAGGAGGTATTTATTGAAAAAATAAAGCCCTAACAGGGCCTAACCCTATTTGAATTTGACTTGAAGTAGGCCTTTCGACCCTAACAATATCCTACTAATACTAACATCTAGGCTAAATAGGCCTAACCTTTTTGTTTGAATTAATTATCTTATCTTAGACATTACAGACGCTCCTTCTATAAAGAAGATTAGGCCTATTGCGTCCTACGCTCATCCGTGGCCCGCGGTATTAGATAAGATTACTTTATTGATCCAAATAAATGGAAATTTAGGCTACTTGATTTCATAATTTCTGTCTTTCAGCACACTTAAAACAATATTAAATAACCATTTGTACTCAAGCACAATTTTCTTTTGAAATAGACATTTGCGCACACTTTAGACTTTAGAACTATTATTATTATCACTAGGACTAGGTGACTAGGCCTATCATACCATCATTTATCGTAAGAAAAAGTATCATTTAGGCTTAGGCTTAGGAGTCAGCTATTGTATTTTCTGGCTGACAATGACTAAAGGCTACTTACAACCAAAATATTCATGTATTTACTGTATATACGTATCCCGTTGTACTCAAATTGAATAATAATAATAATAAATATAAAATAAAAAAAAGTGGAAATAGCTGGGGTCGAACCTGCAACACCCCGGTTGCCAGCTGACAGCACTAACCATTGGGCCACGAAATCTTGTTCAACTTTAACAATAAACAGTATATTATATAGGCCAATAGAACATTAAGACCTGTGCGAATCTTCGAATAACGCCGAGCGTTATCTGCAGCTAGAAAGCTTCATATAACGCTTAGCGTTATATGAAGAACTGTGGGAATAATCACTCCGTTATTAAAAAATACATAGTAGGCCTACATGTAGGCTACATACTACTACATAGGATAGACCAAGCCTATAACCTATAACTATAGCATTAAGCATAGCCTATCATGTTGCTCACAATTATCTAGACTAGTACCGGTACTAGGTTAGGTATGATATGCCATATGTTAATATTGAAAAGAGTGTTGGTGGGACGAGTTGATTAGGCCTATTTAAAAAATTAGGCTACTATTTATTTTATAAGTTAAATATGAGTTTATATGAGTTTATATTCTCAGTAAGGAGCGTTCACTTTCCTTTAAATCAATACCAAACTGATTAAAGGTATAGTATTATTTGATTAAAAGCAAAAAAAGTTATGTTTGATTATAAGCCATAGGCCATAAAAGTCATAGTATAGTATAAGCATTGCGGCATTGACATTGGAATTGAATTCCGAATTCGCCATGCGGACATGCATATCTGCTATGCAAAGACTGGGAGCAGCCTCCGTTATAAGTTATAATACCTCACTATTCATTAAGTACTTCATACATTATACATACACTTTAGCTTCATTCTTTTTTCGCATTTAGATATCTATTGCCACAAAACTTACGCTTTTTGTATGTCCTATTATATCACGCACGTAGCAAGGAGGCAGACATATTGAACCACTGCAGTCAATGGTACATTCGCTGAAGTGGGAAAGTCGGAAACTCGGAGGTTCCGAGTAGGAATAAGTAAAAATAGTGAACCGTATTCTGACACTGTGCATTTTTAAACTGTTGGTTTTATCGATGCGTCATTAGCAACCTTGACCTTAAAATTTATTTTTTTTTAAGATTTGTTAAAAATTATAAATAAAGAAAAATATTATGTACATTGTTCTTTTAGATTAAAAAATATCATTTTAAATAAAATTATGTTTTAAAATAGAGTAATGGTACATTCGCTGAAGTGGGAAAGTCGGAAACTCGGAGGGTCCGAGTAGGAATAAGTAAAAATAGTGAACCGTATTCTGACACTGTGCATTTTAAAACTGTTGGTTTTATCGATGCGTCATTAGCAACCTTGACCTTAAAATTATTTTTTTTTTTAAGATTTGTTAAAAATTATAAATAAAGAAAAATATTATGTACATTGTTCTTTTAGATTAAAAAATATCATTTTAAAAAAAATTATGTTTCAAAATAGAGTAAAAAATATGTTTGCATTATAATCACTGATCTATATATTATTGTGAAATATAAGTTCTTCGGCTTATAACGTTTAAGATAAAATCACTTATCTATATGAGTTGAAAAGCCGTAACTAAGTGGACGTCCATTAATTAAAACAACCAAATAGGGGGGAGGGGGTCTGAAAAAGTTTGACAATTGTCGACATAGGAGAGAGGGGAGGTCAAGAAAATTTGACATCAACAATGTTACTTTTTATTAGGCCTACCCAAAAAATGATACAAATTTATTACACAATTCTACATGTGTCCTGTGCCACGACGTAGCCTACATAGGACATAGAAAACATGTAAAAACATGGTTTTACGTTAATACCAAGGACTACTCTTCAGTAGTCCTTGGTTAATACAAATATCAATTATGGATTTGACATGTCCTTTTTGTGTTCATCTTATTAGTTTGTAGATCTGTGTATGGACAGTGCAGTATTTACTTATAAGCTACACAAGAAATAACTTAGGGTTCCCAAAAATAAATTTTACTAGTGAGTAATTGTCATATATAGCATATAGCCTACTTAATTATTTTAAAAATTATTTTTCATATTTTACTAATATTAAAAAAATTAGTCTTTTCACAAAATAAATCTCAATCAATGCAATAATCTTAAAATAAATGGTACCTCCCTAGTATTAGTAGCTAGTAGGTAGGGCTACTATATAATAAAAATGATAGTAGCATTCCTAAACATATTTAAACCGTATATTATAGCCATACACAAGACAAGTCTAGGTCTATACCGTCTATACCTAACCTAATACTAGATAATAATTAGCAACAAAATATGCTATGCTAAAGACTATTATGGCTAGGCCTACGTATTTTTAAAAAAATATTTTCCTTAGTTATTTTGGCCCCAAAAAAATGTTTTTTTCCTTGTAGGCCTTTTCCTATTTTGTTTTTCAATAGTCAGTCGAAAAGTAAAAGAGTAATATGCGTTTATAGTACAGAGATTTAGTCTAGGCCTAGAGATAAAAAATATTTCGCTTTACAAGAAGATATAGCCTATCTAGATGTCACGCAAAATTGTATTTTTACAAATGCGATAGCCGGTAATCATTAATATATGGCATTGCATCGATATAGGCCTAGTGTGTAGCCTAGAGATTCATTGTTTTTGTTGTTTTTTTATCAGGTTGTTTTTTGAAATCACTAGTCTATCGCACATGAAATCTGTTTTAAGCATACAAAGAGGTCTCCCACATTTGTCCACTCAGAACTTATTCAGAAGTTACAAAATATATGACATTATCTGATTAATTAATTATATATAACGAAGAGCATTCAAGACAATACGCTCATTAATTGATACAGACTAATTAAATGACATTTAAAAGAGTTTTGATGTTAATCTTCTTAGTTAAACATTAATTAATTAATATAAGTAATTCTAAAACAAATGTATTTGTATTATTAATTTAATTACTATCAGAGACTTTTTTAGTAGCACTACAGGCCTATTAATGTAATTTCTGTAATTATTATTGTTTAAAAGATAAACTCCTTAAACATTCAATTTTATTCAATTTAATTAAAAGTATATCTATTAGGTAGAGCATAATATGTCATCAGCTTTCCAATGATACCAAGTTTGTGAAGATTAATGTCTTCACAAGAAAAAAAAGTTATGATAAAAAAAAACACCTTTATTTAGCTTGTGTAATTACACTCATCAGCATAGAGAAGTTCCCTAACCAGTACACTCTTCTTTGTTTTGGCTTTGAGCCTGTTTAGGTTGAAGAGCTTTCTAGGGGTCCTTGTGTAAAGGTATAAAGACACACTCCTTGTATTCTCCATAAGCATAGTGCAATAGGCACGAGAAGAATATTCCAAACAAGGTGGGTGCAAGTACGCAGCCCTGTTTAACATTTTATAAGGGAAAAATCTGGGCAAATATTAGCGGGTCATGGGCTGCCCAGGCGAAAAGAACCGCCTTTCTACCATGCTGGCAGGGTCCAAAGGGATGGGTAACCGCCACCGTTTGGGACCAGATGGCTGCAGGAGTTTGTAGGAAAGCAGAGGTTATACCATTGTCTATCAACCTACGGGCTCCACTTCGGATTTTCTGTCAGGGCTTACTTCCTTAGCCTTAGTCCCTCCCAGGGCATGCACAAGGCAGTGCGGCTATTAACCTAAAGCAAGGGGTTTGGTTTGTGGGCAGCAGGGCGTGTCCGTACGCCGTCGGGCCATGTCTGCCTCACATCTAGGGTACAAACATCCTCCGAGATCCTTTCAGTTCAGCCTGGAACCTCGCAGCCCCAGTGTAATCTGCCACCACGAGGAGGTACTGCATAGGACTTGTTGTAAAGAGGCCAGTGCCCTCACATAAGGGGGGGGCAGAGGAGGGGGGCATATGCCCGGGGGTGGCACTTCCAGGGGGACGACAAATTTACTCTAAATATAGCAAATATAGCACTAAACAAGCAGTTACAGCACGCAAGGGGGCTGCGCTGAAACGTTTGCACTGGGGCGACACATAAGCTTGTAAAGGCACTGGGATAGACTATATTATTATGCTGGCAAGAGAGACTTACTAATTGCACTCCTTTTACAGTTACACTGCTAGCCAGCGGTGACAGCTAGCATATTATAGTGCTGTCACACTAGACGCATCACACAGCCATTTAGCAGATTTAAGAGTGTGCTGGTTAGGGAACTTCTCAATGCTGATGGTGCAGTTATTATTGCCAAATCTGAAAACGTGCTCCAGACGCTCATTGATAAACTTGATAATGCATGCCAAATATTTGGCCTCAGCATTAGTAAAAAAAAAACCAAGGTACTGGATCAAAATGATGCAAGTGTGCCAAGCATCACTATTGGTGGCCATACACCAGAAGTAGTTGACGATTTCTGCTACCTCGGGGCCAAAATATCAAGCGATGTGCTTCTAGATGGGGGGATCAGTAGTAGAATAGCTAAAGCCATGGGCACTATGGCAAGATTTTTAAAAAACTTGTCTGGATGATCCCACTGCTTACACCAGGGGTCGGGAACCTTTAGCTCGAGAGCCAAATGTGGCTATATCGATGGCTGCATCTGGCTCGCAGACAAATGTTCGATTATAAACAAAAATGTTTCTTTAGACTCCTTTGATCTACATATTAATTGCATATCAATATTTCATTCTAAAAATGAGCTAAAGTCTACTGCAGCTAAGCATCAGAATTGGTAAAGGAGATAAACTTACACAAAATGCACACATTTACTTGAATTTTTAGTTTTAAACATAATGTATGGCTCTCATAGAATTACTTTTTTAAAATACGTGGTGTCTATGGCTCTCTCAGACAAAAAGGCTCCCGACCCCTGGCTTACAAGCTCCACTTAGTCACTAGTTTACCGAACATGCGTTCTGAGTACCCTGCTGTACGACAGTGAGACATGGAGCACATATTCATATCTAGAGAGAAAACTAAACACCTTTCCCGTCAGGTGTCTCAGATGCATTCTAGATATAAGATGGCAGGACAGGGTTTCAAATGCAGAGGTCATACGAAGAGCAGGGCGTCAAGACATCCACATTACTCTCAGCAATAGACGTCTCAGCTGGCTAGGTCATGTACACCGAATGCCACAGGGTCGACTTCCACAGGACATCCTTTATGGAACGTTAGCTTCGGGACAGAGACCTGCTGGACGTCCAAAACTGAGATTTGCGGATGTCTGTGCAAGAGTTATGAAGCACCTCCAAATTGACCCAAACAGTTGGGAGATCATGGCGCAACATATGCCCACCTGGAGGGCATAAATCAAAGAAGGTTCCAGGCTTGCAGGAACAAGAAGGTGAGAAAAATGTGGTCCCCTCCGCTACAATCATCTATAGCCAGTGTGGCCGTGACTGATTGGCCTCTTTAGCCATATGAGGACCTGCAAAGGAAATGGATCGTCTATCAAGACGTAAAATGCCGCCGAATTAATTAAAAAAAATTGTGACCGAAAATGTTAATTCAATATAATTATAATGCTCATAACTTTATAAGGGTTGTTGGCCTACACGCTCAATGACATTTTCACAGTATATATTTTAATCATAAATACTTTAAATTAAATGATTAAAGTGCTCATTGGGATTTTTGTTTTTGAAAATACTATTTTTTGTATAGGCCTATTAGTACGAAAAAAATGAAAAAATGTTTCATTATATAGGCCTATAGGCCTACCAATAAAAAATTAGTATTAAATAAATAAATAAATATGAGACTTATATAGCGCATATCCCGTTCCCGTTGGGAACAGTTCTATGCGCTGCTGTAAACATAGTGCTGCCTGCTGGCGCAAATACGTTTACAGGCCTATTTAAACACTTCATGTTTCAAAACATAAGCGTAAAAAATTGACAAATATTTCATATTTTTCTTATAAATATTTCAGAGTTTAAGATTAATGAAAACATTTATTTATAAGCTATTGAGTTGTTATCACAAGCGCTTAACCGGCAGCAGTGAAACCTCTCACAGATTAATAGTCTTCTAGAGCGCACTGAGCACGCTAAAATAGCATGGATAGAAGCGCTATATAAATTACCATTACCATTACCATTAAATTACTGGTAGTGTAGGCCTAATTCATTTCAGAATGCTACCAATGGTAACAGAGAAAATGTATAAATAATTACGCTTAAACTATGGCGATGCATAAAATCGTTGTGCTACTATCATGGGTTGCAATGAAAATTCAAATGATTATGTTTTTGATAGTGAAGAACGCAATTGTGTTAAAATTAAAGGCGACCGAAAATGGCTTTAAAAAATAATTGAAGGCAACAGTAGTTTTCTAAACAACAGAACACTCTTGTAAATATAATGAATGAATGGAAACACAAAGGCAAAGGCAAACGAAGCTTATATTATATATCTTAATTATGTAGAAAGAATGAAAACCGTATGTTTGGAGTGTATAATGATAATATGCAAAATGAACATAGTATGCATGTTCCACATCACTTAAAACGATGTGACAGATTATAGACATTCCTAAATTTAAGATAAGATTAACCAAGTGGGAAATGTCCGAGTTGATAATTTGGTGCATTTAGAAACTTTTTTTTTCCATTGTAGAGTCATTAATAACATAACAAAGGTAACAGAAAAGCGAAATTTATTGTATATTGTGGTCAATCCCCCATTTTCGGCATCTACAGCTGCCATTTTAGTGTGATTATCTAAAGTCGCTTTGATTGAAAATAACATTTCTAATAGGCCTATTTATTTTTCAGTATCACTTATCTATTTGAGTTGTCAAGAACTATGTAAACAAAGCAAAGGAGATATATATAGGTGAGTGCCAAAATTGGAACTTCCGAGTTTAGTTTCCCACCAAACAAATGAACTATTATCGAGTAATATCGAGAGGCTAATAAAATTTTTATAAATATAAAAGTATATAGACTATTTAATTATAGTTCTGTCAGTAAGCCTACTTATAGTATTTATATTAAGCTATACTTTAGTGTAATTGGTTCTATTTTTTTTAATTTTCAATTTTCTGCCGCTCTTCCTAAGACACTTATACTATAGACGACATTGACATGGTTATATATAATAAATAGTGACATAGTATAATAGTGTCTATAGTCAACTATAGTTATAGTTATAGTACTAGGTATAGGCCTACTATAGATAGCCTACTATAGACTATACAACTAATATAGTAGTATGGACAAGTCTTAACGTGTATGCATGCATAAAAGGTTAAAAAGGTCACGTGCAAAAACATTTCCGTTCTTATTCGTCATTATTCGATCATTTTATTCGAAACAATGTCTGTGTCCTACTTTACTGGTTGTACTCAAATTTGTTGGGGATTAAAATTTATTTCATTACCAATAGATGTTTACAAAGCAAAACAATGTATTGTTAAAGTCAGAAGGGAATAATCACCTTTTTAAAATATCAAACTTATTGCTTTATGCAAAAGAATTTTTGTATATTGTACATGTCCCTTGATTGCTTTTTTGCATCTACTTTCTCATTATTTCCCCCAGCCATTATGTATTAACCCAATATTTATTTATTATGTACACTCTGAACTCTGTAGCATTTAGCTATTTACAAAACAATGTTCTGTTTTTAAAATATTTTCAGCACACCACAGAAAGTTCATAGCAAACGTCAGTGTGAGGACGAGTCAGGTAGTAATGCTGACCGAAAGGAGTCTTTAAGTAAATCACAATCTGCCACACCGGGAGGAACCGCCACAGAATAATAGAAGAAAAAGAAACAAAAGAAGAAAGACTGATGAAGAAGAAACCCAGCAAGAGCCTAAAGTTGAGGTAACCATAACCTTAGTGTTTTTAAAATTACTTCTGAAACATAGAATTGTTTTAGGTTATTGAAAAAGCCTGTTTCCATATAATATCTACTATGGAATGTATATATCTATAGATATGTATATAGTTTATATATACAGTTAACAGTTTATACTACTTATATGTCGCACCTTTTTACCAAAAGTTTTGCGACCTATTCAATGGACAGTTTTAAATAATTTGAAAACATCACTACTCTTTCATAAGGTTGCAACTGTCATCCGTATCTGTGTTTGCGTTGTCATTTAAAAAAAAAAATATTTATATTATATTGTTCTAGGGTAGCATAAGCCTAGAGCAGCATTTTTCATATTGATTGCAAAATACAATCTGGGAAGAGTCAGCAATTTATATTATATAGCTTAAGATAGCTACACTTGTTAATTGGTAAATAAAAACAAATGAAATACAGCCTTTTTTGTTTATGTTTGCATTATGCATGACTGCAAACTAATGTTTTCAAATAAATAAGGTGAATATTTAGTAACTGTTAGGTTTTAAAAAAAATGAATTCTTAGACATTTTATATTAAAAAGCCTAACCCTATAATTTCAATAATCCTAAACTAAAGGTGTGACCTTTACTATTAGTGAGTGAGTGAGTGAGAGCATATTGAATATTCAATTAAAATATTATTAGTTTATATTGACAGTATGAATTTATAAATTAGTTTCCCATTTGTTTTGTTATACTCAAAGCGAGTCATTCAAAGTAATACAATCTATTCATAGTCTCTAGTCTCTAATGGTGGGGATGAAATTAACCATTGGACAAAATGTTTAGTGTTATTAGTGTTAAGCTTTTGTAGTTTTCATTAAATCTGTTTATAATTGAAACAATTTGAATGTTTCAGGTTTTTGAAAAGAAGAAGGAAACGCAAAAAAACTGAAGATTTAGATTGAGAGAAACAAATTATTCAACTGTGAATTCAATGAAATGTTTAAATGTGATTGATTGAATGTTACTGGATTCAATTATTAAAATATGTTGATGTATGGCTGATGGCTGTGGTACATTAAATTGTTTATTTACTACTGTCTAACTTATTTGTTGCTTTTTGTAAGAGCTGATTAATGTCAGACCTTTGAGGTGTGTCGCTTACTCTTTTACTTTTAGGACAGAAATATATACAAAAGTGAACAAAATGCCTGAGGGCTGCTGAGGGCTGCTGAGGGCTGGAGTCAACTTAGTCAAGGTGTAGGGGTACAAGGCAGCTAGTGACATATTATCACCTATCCCAGTGGTTCCCAACCTTTATAATGCAGTGACCCCTTACTACAGCTCCTCATCTTGTGGCGACCCCAACCATATAATTATGATTGTCCCTACCTTATAACTATAATTTGCTACTGTTATGTAGTGTGACATGCAAGATGTATTTTCATTGTTACATATTAAAGCAAAGTGATTAAACACAAAAACACTATCTAATTATATATTGTAAAATATTAATTTCTAATTAAGGATTAACGATTCCTGATGTTTTTTTTCTTTTTTTACTTATCTATTAGTATCACATATCACAACTGGAAGGGCAGTATTCACATCAACAGCTAAAAATAAAAAATAATAAATAAATAAATATGAGACTTATATAGCACATATCCCGTTCCCGTTGGGAACATTTCTATGCGCTGCTGTAAACATAGTGCTGCCTGCTGGCGCAAATACGTTTACAGGCCCAAAACGCCTGCAGGGTGACAGGGATCCGCCGGTGGCAGGGATAGAACCCGCGACCTGTCCGTTGGTTTTTGGTTGACAGTCTGGTGTGCCAACCGCTAGACCAGCCGGCCTCACCGAATAATAGACTGAATAGCATCCACCCTGAGTTCCAATATATTCATGAAGTGTTGTTTTACTGCCAATACTGCTGCTTTAAACAAAGCATCTGCACTCTACACATATGGCTGGCTCGCATAAGTACATTGTGGTAACAACCCTGCCACTGTCAATACTGCTGCTTTCAACTAAGTAGCTGCCTGGAGACGGATAGATGGGCGGTGTCTCGGTTCCTAGGACCAGCAAAATTATGTGTTTTTAAAAGGTCTTAGGCGACCTCCCCCCCTGAAATTGTCATTCGACCCCCTAAGGGTCACGACCCACAGGTTGGAAACCACTGACATATCCATTCATTACTGAGTCAGTCCGCTAGAAGAGATACCGTAGTAAATCTTAATTAGCACAGTTCTTAATCTTATGTGCCTCTGTTTACTGTAGTTTAGAAAGCTGCCTTGTAATAGTTGTAAGATAATAATTTAAACTGACTTATGCTCACATAAACAGCAATACCCAGTATACAATGAAAATACAAAAAAATGAAGTGTTTTGCTTTTTTTTTCAATATAAATATAATATGATTATTTACCGGTACTTAAAATATTCAACTCTTGGAATTACTATTAACAAGAAAACCATAAAAACGAAGTTTTCATTATACTCCCTTTATTTGAAAACTAAGTTTACCATCATGTAATTAAATAATTGATTGACTACTGCAAATGAAACGTACAGAAAAATATATGTGTCGCAAATCTCAAAAATATCTCCTTACTCCGTATGAATTGTTCTAACAAGAAAACCGTAAAAACGAAGTTTTTATTATACTCCCTTTATTTGCAAACTAAGTTTACCATCATGTAATTAAATAATTGATTGACTACTGCAAATGAAACGTACAGAAAAATATCGTGTCGCAAATCTCAAAAATATCTCCTTACTCCGTATGAATTGTTCTAAAAATAATCTTAGCGCATACTTTTTTTTTCTAGCTTTGCGCCGAAAAACTATAAAAAGTTGCACAGGCATTTTTAACGCGAAATCAAAATTTTTCTTATACTTTCCTTTTAAGAATGAATATTGTCATAAGTGTAGTATTATTAAGTTGTTTTAACTGAAAATTTGAAAGGATGTATTGTTAGGCGCCACAAGTCTGCTGTCGAAGCCAATTCTTGCTCCCACGACGCACGCATGATTGCAATCAGATAGACAGAAAATGCAAAATTAAAATAAAGGGAGTAATAAAAAATTAATGCAACCCTATAAGAGTGGATAAGATACTTGCTGATCATTTTACCACAAACTACCTGAAGTGTAGTATGCCTGTACAGAGTAAATGCTCACAGTGAAGTCAATCATGTCCAGTACAATGAAAGAAAGAAGGAAATTCTAAATGAACACCATAAGACTTGTCTGGGTATCAGCATGTCCATGTGGCAGTAGCCTGTGAGGCTGTGGCAGTGACCTTGCCCAGACACTTGAAACTGCGCTACTCCTGAGTACGTCTGCGCTACTCCTGAATACATCGGCGCTACTCCTGAGTACGTCGCTGCTACTCCCGAGTACGTCGGCGCTACTCCCGAGTACGTCGGCGCTACTCCTGAGTACGTCGGCGCTACTCCTGAGTATGTCGCTACTACTCCTGAGTACGTCGCTGCTACTCCTGAGTACGTCGGCGCTACTCCTGAGCACGTCGGCGCTACTACTGAGCACGTCGGCGCTACTCCTGAGCACGTCGGCGCTACTCCTGAGCACGTCGGCGCTACTCCTGAGCACCTGAGCGCTACTCCTGAGCGCGTCGGCGCTACTCCTGAGTACGTCGGCGCTACTCCTTAGTACGTCGGCGCTACTCCTGAGTACGTCGGCGCTACTCCTGAGTACGTCGCTGCTACTCCTGAGCACGTCGGCGCTACTCCTGAGCACGTCGTCGCTACACCTGAGCACGTCGGCGCTATTATTGAGCACGTCGGCGTTACTCCTGAGCTTGTCGGCGCTACTCCTGAGCACGTCGGCGCTACTCCTGAGCACGTCGGCGCTACTCCTGAGTACGTCTTCGCTACTCCTGAGTACGTCTTCGCTACTCCTGAGTACGTCGGCGCTACTCCTGAGTACGTCGGCGCTACTCCTGAGTACGTCGGCGCTACTCCTGAGTACGTCGGCGCTACTCCTAAGTACGTCGGCGCAACTCCTGAGTACGTCGCTGCTACTCCTGAGTACGTCGCTGCTACTCCTGAGTACGTCGACGCTACTCCCGAGTACGTCGACGCTACTCCCGAGTACGTCGGCGCTACTCCCGAGTACGTCGTCGCTCCTCCTGAGTACGTCGGCGCTACTCCTGAGTACGTCGGCGCTACACCTGATTACGTCGCTGCTACTCCTGAGTACGTCGCTGCTACTCCTGAGTACGTCGGCGCTACTCCTGAGCACGTCGGCGCTACTACTGAGCACGTCGGCGCTACTCTGCTGACCACGTCGGCGCTACTCCTGAGCACGTCGGCGCTACTCTCGAGTACGTCGGCGCTACTCCCGAGTACGTCGGCGCTACTCCTGAGTACGTAGGTGCTACTCCTGAGAACGTCGGCGGTACTCCTGAGTACGTCTGCGCTACTCCTAAGTACGTCGGCGCGACTCCTGATTACATCGGCGCCACTCCTAAGTACGTCGGCGCCAGTCCTGAGTACGTCGGCGCCAGTCCTGAGTACGTCGGCGCCACTCCCGAGTACGTCGGCGCTACTCCCGAGTACTGTACGTCGGCGCTACTCCTGAGTACGTCGGCGCTACTCCTGAGTTCGTCGGCGCTACTCCTGAGTACGTCGCTGCAACTCCTGAGTACGTCGCTGCTACTCCTGAGCACGTCGGCGCTACTACTGAGCACGTCGGCGCTATTCCTGAGCACGTTGGCGCTACTCCTGAGCACGTCGGCGCTATTCCTGAGCACGTCGGCGCTACTCATGAGTACGTCGGCGATACTCATGAGCACGTCGGCGCTACTCATGAGTACGTCGGCGCTACACCTGAGTACGTCGGCGCTACTCCTGAGCACGTCGGCGCTACTCCTGAGGAAGTCGGCGCTACTCCTGAGCACGTCGGCGCTACTCCTGAGCACGTCGGCGCTACTCCTGAGCACGTCGGCGCTACTCCTGAGCACCTGGGCGCTACTCCTGAGCACGTCGGCGCTACTCCTGAGTACGTCGGCGCTACTCCTTATTACGTCGGCGCTACTCCTGAGTACGTCGGCGCTACTCCTGAGTACGTCGCTGCTACTCCTGAGTACGTCGGCGCTACTCCTGAGCACGTCGTCGCTACACCTGAGCACGTCGGCGCTATTCCTGAGCACGTTGGCGTTACTCCTGAGCTTGTCGGCGCTACTCCTGAGCACGTCGTCGCTACTGCTGAGCACGTCGGCGCTACTCCTAAGTACGTCTTCGCTACTCCTGAGTACGTCGGCGCTACTCCTGAGTACGTTTGCGCTACTTCTGAGTACGTCGGCGCTACACCTGAGTACGTCTGCGCTAATCCTGAGTATTTCTAAGCTACTCCTGAGTACGTCGGCGCTACTCCTGAGTACGTCGGGGCTACTACTGAGTACGTCGCTGCTACTCCTGAGTACGTCGACGCTACTCCCGAGTACGTCGACGCTACTCCCGAGAACGTCTGCGCTAATCCTGAGTATTTCTAAGCTACTCCTGAGTACGTCAACGCTACTCCTGAGTACGTCGGGGATACTCCTGAGTACGTCGCTGCTACTCCTGAGCACGTCGGCGCTACTCCTGAGCACGTCGTCGCTACTCCTGAGCACGTCGGCGCTATTATTGAGCACGTCGGCGTTACTCCTGAGCTTGTCGGCGCTACTCCTGAGCACGTCGGCGCTACTCCTGAGCACGTCGGCGCTACTCCTGAATACGTCGGCGCTACTCCTGAGTACGTCGGCGCTACTCCTGAGTACGTCGGCGCTACTCCTGAGTACGTCAACGCTACTCCTAAGTACGTCGGCGCAACTCCTGAGTACGTCGCTGCTACTCCTGAGTACGTCGCTGCTACTCCTGAGTACGTCGACGCTACTCCCGAGTACGTCGACGCTACTCCCGAGTACGTCGGCGCTACTCCCGAGTACGTCGTCGCTTCTCCTGAGTACGTCGGCGCTAATCCCGAGTACGTCGTCGCTACTCCTGAGTACTTCGGCGCTACTCCTGAGTACGTCGGCGCTACACCTGAGTACGTCGCTGCTACTCCTGATTACGTAGGCGCTACTCCTGAGCACGTCGTCGCTACTCCTGAGGACGTCGGCGCTACTCCTGAGTACGTCGCGGCTACTCCTGAGTACGTTGCTGCTACTCCTGAGTACGTCGGCGCTACTCCTGAGCACGTCGGCGCTACTACTGAGCACGTCGGCGCTACTCTGCTGACCACGTCCGCGCTACTCCTGAGCACGTCGGCGCTACTCTCGAGTACGTCGGCGCTACTCCCGAGTACGTCGGCGCTACTCCTGAGCACGTCGTCGCTACTCCTGAGGACGTCGGCGCTACTCCTGAGTACGTCGCTGCTACTCCTGAGTACGTCGCTGCTACTCCTGAGTACGTCGGCGCTACTCCTGAGCACGTCGGCGCTACTACTGAGCACGTCGGCGCTACTCTGCTGACCACGTCGGCGCTACTCCTGAGCACGTCGGCGCTACTCTCGAGTACGTCGGCGCTACTCCCGAGTACGTCGGCGCTACTCCTGAGTACGTAGGTGCTACTCCTGAGAACGTCGGCGGTACTCCTGAGTACGTCTGCGCTACTCCTAAGTACGTCGGCGCGACTCCTGATTACATCGGCGCCACTCCTAAGTACGTCGGCGCCAGTCCTGAGTACGTCGGCGCCAGTCCTGAGTACGTCGGCGCCACTCCCGAGTACGTCGGCGCTACTCCCGAGTACTGTACGTCGGCGCTACTCCTGAGTACGTCGGCGCTACTCCTGAGTTCGTCGGCGCTACTCCTGAGTACGTCGCTGCAACTCCTGAGTACGTCGCTGCTACTCCTGAGCACGTCGGCGCTACTACTGAGCACGTCGGCGCTATTCCTGAGCACGTTGGCGCTACTCCTGAGCACGTCGGCGCTATTCCTGAGCACGTCGGCGCTACTCATGAGTACGTCGGCGATACTCATGAGCACGTCGGCGCTACTCATGAGTACGTCGGCGCTACACCTGAGTACGTCGGCGCTACTCCTGAGCACGTCGGCGCTACTCCTGAGGACGTCGGCGCTACTCCTGAGCACGTCGGCGCTACTCCTGAGCACGTCGGCGCTACTCCTGAGCACGTCGGCGCTACTCCTGAGCACCTGGGCGCTACTCCTGAGCACGTCGGCGCTACTCCTGAGTACGTCGGCGCTACTCCTTATTACGTCGGCGCTACTCCTGAGTACGTCGGCGCTACTCCTGAGTACGTCGCTGCTACTCCTGAGTACGTCGGCGCTACTCCTGAGCACGTCGTCGCTACACCTGAGCACGTCGGCGCTATTCCTGAGCACGTTGGCGTTACTCCTGAGCTTGTCGGCGCTACTCCTGAGCACGTCGTCGCTACTGCTGAGCACGTCGGCGCTACTCCTGAGTACGTCTTCGCTACTTCTGAGTACGTCGGCGCTACACCTGAGTACGTCTGCGCTAATCCTGAGTATTTCTAAGCTACTCCTGAGTACGTCGGCGCTACTCCTGAGTACGTCGGGGCTACTACTGAGTACGTCGCTGCTACTCCTGAGTACGTCGACGCTACTCCCGAGTACGTCGACGCTACTCCCGAGAACGTCTGCGCTAATCCTGAGTATTTCTAAGCTACTCCTGAGTACGTCAACGCTACTCCTGAGTACGTCGGGGATACTCCTGAGTACGTCGCTGCTACTCCTGAGCACGTCGGCGCTACTCCTGAGCACGTCGTCGCTACTCCTGAGCACGTCGGCGCTATTATTGAGCACGTCGGCGTTACTCCTGAGCTTGTCGGCGCTACTCCTGAGCATGTCGGCGCTACTCCTGAGCACGTCGGCGCTACTCCTGAATACGTCGGCGCTACTCCTGAGTACGTCGGCGCTACTCCTGAGTACGTCGGCGCTACTCCTGAGTACGTCAACGCTACTCCTAAGTACGTCGGCGCAACTCCTGAGTACGTCGCTGCTACTCCTGAGTACGTCGCTGCTACTCCTGAGTACGTCGACGCTACTCCCGAGTACGTCGACGCTACTCCCGAGTACGTCGGCGCTACTCCCGAGTACGTCGTCGCTTCTCCTGAGTACGTCGGCGCTAATCCCGAGTACGTCGTCGCTACTCCTGAGTACTTCGGCGCTACTCCTGAGTACGTCGGCGCTACACCTGAGTACGTCGCTGCTACTCCTGATTACGTAGGCGCTACTCCTGAGCACGTCGTCGCTACTCCTGAGGACGTCGGCGCTACTCCTGAGTACGTCGCTGCTACTCCTGAGTACGTTGCTGCTACTCCTGAGTACGTCGGCGCTACTCCTGAGCACGTCGGCGCTACTACTGAGCACGTCGGCGCTACTCTGCTGACCACGTCCGCGCTACTCCTGAGCACGTCGGCGCTACTCTCGAGTACGTCGGCGCTACTCCCGAGTACGTCGGCGCTACTCCTGAGTACGTAGGCGCTACTCCTGAGAACGTCGGCGGTACTCCTGAGTACGTCTGCGCTACTCCTAAGTACGTCGGTGCGACTCCTGATTACATCGGCGCCACTCCTGAGTACGTCGGCGCCAGTCCTGAGTACGTCGGCGCCAGTCCTGAGTACGTCGGCGCCACTCCCGAGTACGTCGGCGCTACTCCTGAGTACTGTACGTCGGCGCTACTCCTGAGCACGTCGGCGCTACTCCTGAGCACGTCGGCGCTACTCCTGAGCACCTGGGCGCTACTCCTGAGCACGTCGGCGCTACTCCTGAGTACGTCGGCGCTACTCCTTATTACGTCGGCGCTACTCCTGAGTACGTCGGCGCTACTCCTGAGTACGTCGCTGCTACTCCTGAGTACGTCGGCGCTACTCCTGAGCACGTCGTCGCTACACCTGAGCACGTCGGCGCTATTCCTGAGCACGTTGGCGTTACTCCTGAGCTTGTCGGCGCTACTCCTGAGCACGTCGTCGCTACTGCTGAGCACGTCGGCGCTACTCCTGAGTACGTCTTCGCTACTCCTGAGTACGTCGGCGCTACTCCTGAGTACGTTTGCGCTACTTCTGAGTACGTCGGCGCTACACCTGAGTACGTCTGCGCTAATCCTGAGTATTTCTAAGCTACTCCTGAGTACGTCGGCGCTACTCCTGAGTACGTCGGGGCTACTACTGAGTACGTCGCTGCTACTCCTGAGTACGTCGACGCTACTCCCGAGTACGTCGACGCTACTCCCGAGAACGTCTGCGCTAATCCTGAGTATTTCTAAGCTACTCCTGAGTACGTCAACGCTACTCCTGAGTACGTCGGGGATACTCCTGAGTACGTCGCTGCTACTCCTGAGCACGTCGGCGCTACTCCTGAGCACGTCGTCGCTACTCCTGAGCACGTCGGCGCTATTATTGAGCACGTCGGCGTTACTCCTGAGCTTGTCGGCGCTACTCCTGAGCATGTCGGCGCTACTCCTGAGCACGTCGGCGCTACTCCTGAATACGTCGGCGCTACTCCTGAGTACGTCGGCGCTACTCCTGAGTACGTCGGCGCTACTCCTGAGTACGTCAACGCTACTCCTAAGTACGTCGGCGCAACTCCTGAGTACGTCGCTGCTACTCCTGAGTACGTCGCTGCTACTCCTGAGTACGTCGACGCTACTCCCGAGTACGTCGACGCTACTCCCGAGTACGTCGGCGCTACTCCCGAGTACGTCGTCGCTTCTCCTGAGTACGTCGGCGCTAATCCCGAGTACGTCGTCGCTACTCCTGAGTACTTCGGCGCTACTCCTGAGTACGTCGGCGCTACACCTGAGTACGTCGCTGCTACTCCTGATTACGTAGGCGCTACTCCTGAGCACGTCGTCGCTACTCCTGAGGACGTCAGCGCTACTCCTGAGTACGTCGCTGCTACTCCTGAGTACGTTGCTGCTACTCCTGAGTACGTCGGCGCTACTCCTGAGCACGTCGGCGCTACTACTGAGCACGTCGGCGCTACTCTGCTGACCACGTCCGCGCTACTCCTGAGCACGTCGGCGCTACTCTCGAGTACGTCGGCGCTACTCCCGAGTACGTCGGCGCTACTCCTGAGTACGTAGGCGCTACTCCTGAGAACGTCGGCGGTACTCCTGAGTACGTCTGCGCTACTCCTAAGTACGTCGGTGCGACTCCTGATTACATCGGCGCCACTCCTGAGTACGTCGGCGCCAGTCCTGAGTACGTCGGCGCCAGTCCTGAGTACGTCGGCGCCACTCCCGAGTACGTCGGCGCTACTCCCGAGTACTGTACGTCGGCGCTACTCCTGAGTACGTCGGCGCTACTCCTAAGTACGTCGGCGCTACTCCTGAGTACGTCGGCGCTAATCCTGAGTACGTCGGCGCTACTCCCGAGTACGTCGACGATACTCCTGAGTACGTCGCTGCTACTCCTGAGTACCTACTAAAAGGTAGCACCGACCTACTCAAAGGTAGCGCCGACGTACTCAGAGGTAGCGCCGACCAACTTAGCGGTAGCGACGACCTAGTTAGCGGTGGCATCGACCTACTCAAATGTAGCGCCGACCTACTAAAAGGTAGTGCCGACATACTTAGTGGGGGCGCCGACCTACTCAAAGGAAGCGCCGAACTACTAAAAGGTAGCGCCGACGTATTCAGAGGTAGCGGCGACCTACCCAGCGGTAGCGCCGACCTACCCAGCGGTAGCGCCGACCTACCCAGCGGTAGCGCCGACCTACCCAGAGGTAGCGCCGACCTACCCGGCGGTAGCGCTGACCTACTCAAAGGTAGCGCCGACCTACTAAAAGGTAGCGCCGACGTACTCAGCGGTAGCGCCGACCTACCCAGCGGTAGCGCCGACCTACCCAGCGGTAGCCCCGACCTACCAGCGGTAGCCCCGACCTACTTAGCGGTGGGGCTGACCTACCCAGAGGTAGCGCCGAACTACCCAACGGTAGCGCCGACCTACTTAGCGGTGGCGCCGACCTACTCAAAGGTGGCGCCGACCTACTAAAAGGTAGTGCCGACCTACTAAAAGGTAGCGCCGACGTACTCAGAGGTAGCGCCGACCTACCCAGCGGTTGCGCCGACCTACCCAGCGGTAGCGCCGACCTACTCAGCGGTAGCGCCGACCTACTCAAAGTTAGCTCCGACCTACTAAAAGGTAGCGCCGACGTACTCAGAGGTAGCGCCGACCTACTAAAAGGTAGCGCCGACGTACTCAGCGGTAGCGCCGACCTACCCAGCGGTAGCGCCGACCTACCCAGCGGTAGCCCCGACCTACCAGCGGTAGCCCCGACCTACTTAGCGGTGGGGCTGACCTACCCAGAGGTAGCGCCGAACTACCCAACGGTAGCGCCGACCTACTTAGCGGTGGCGCCGACCTACTCAAAGGTGGCGCCGACCTACTAAAAGGTAGCGCCGACCTACTAAAAGGTAGCGCCGACGTACTCAGAGGTAGCGCCGACCTACCCAGCGGTTGCGCCGACCTACCCAGCGGTAGCGCCGACCTACTCAGCGGTAGCGCCGACCTACTCAAAGTTAGCGCCGACCTACTAAAAGGTAGCGCCGACGTACTCAGAGGTAGCGCCGACCTACTCCCCGGTAGCGCCGACCTACCCAGCGGTAGCTCCGAACTACCCAGCGGTAGCGCCGACTTACCCGGCGGTAGCGCCGACCTACCCAGCGGTAGCGCCGACCTACCCAGCGGTAGCGCCGACCTACCACGCGGTAGCGCCGACCTACCCAGCGGTAGCGCCGACCTACTTAGCGGTGACGCCGACCTACTCAAAGGTAGCGCCGACCTACTAAAAGGTAGCGCCGACGTATTCAGAGGTATCGCCGACCTACCCAGCGGTGGCGCCGACCTACTCAAAGTTAGCGCCGACCTACTAAAAGGTAGCGCCGACGTACTCAACTCTAGCGCCGACCTATTCAGCGGTAGCGCCGACCTACCCAGCGGTAGCGCCGAACTACCCAGCGGTAGCGTTGACTTACCCGGCGGTAGCGCCGACCTACCCTGCGGTAGCGCCGACCTACCCAGCGGTAGCGCCGACCTACTTAGCGATGACGCCGACCTACTAAAAGGTAGCGCCGACGTATTCAGAGGTAGCGCCGACCTACCCAGCGGTAGCGCCGACCTACTCCTAAGTACGTCGGCGCAACTCCTGAGTACGTCGCTGCTACTCCTGAGTACGTCGGCGCTAATCCTGAGTACGTCGGCGCTACTCCCGAGTACGTCGACGATACTCCTGAGTACGTCGCTGCTACTCCTGAGTACCTACTAAAAGGTAGCACCGACCTACTCAAAGGTAGCGCCGACGTACTCAGAGGTAGCGCCGACCAACTTAGCGGTAGCGACGACCTAGTTAGCGGTGGCATCGACCTACTCAAATGTAGCGCCGACCTACTAAAAGGTAGTGCCGACATACTTAGTGGTGGCGCCGACCTACTCAAAGGAAGCGCCGAACTACTAAAAGGTAGCGCCGACGTATTCAGAGGTAGCGGCGACCTACCCAGCGGTAGCGCCGACCTACCCAGCGGTAGCGCCGACCTACCCAGCGGTAGCGCCGACCTACCCAGCGGTAGCGCCGACCTACCCGGCGGTAGCGCTGACCTACTCAAAGGTAGCGCCGACCTACTAAAAGGTAGCGCCGACGTACTCAGCGGTAGCGCCGACCTACCCAGCGGTAGCGCCGACCTACCCAGCGGTAGCCCCGACCTACCAGCGGTAGCCCCGACCTACTTAGCGGTGGGGCTGACCTACCCAGAGGTAGCGCCGAACTACCCAACGGTAGCGCCGACCTACTTAGCGGTGGCGCCGACCTACTCAAAGGTGGCGCCGACCTACTAAAAGGTAGCGCCGACCTACTAAAAGGTAGCGCCGACGTACTCAGAGGTAGCGCCGACCTACCCAGCGGTTGCGCCGACCTACCCAGCGGTAGCGCCGACCTACTCAGCGGTAGCGCCGACCTACTCAAAGTTAGCGCCGACCTACTAAAAGGTAGCGCCGACGTACTCAGAGGTAGCGCCGACCTACTCCCCGGTAGCGCCGACCTACCCAGCGGTAGCTCCGAACTACCCAGCGGTAGCGCCGACTTACCCGGCGGTAGCGCCGACCTACCCAGCGGTAGCGCCGACCTACCCAGCGGTAGCGCCGACCTACCACGCGGTAGCGCCGACCTACCCAGCGGTAGCGCCGACCTACTTAGCGGTGACGCCGACCTACTCAAAGGTAGCGCCGACCTACTAAAAGGTAGCGCCGACGTATTCAGAGGTATCGCCGACCTACCCAGCGGTGGCGCCGACCTACTCAAAGTTAGCGCCGACCTACTAAAAGGTAGCGCCGACGTACTCAACTCTAGCGCCGACCTATTCAGCGGTAGCGCCGACCTACCCAGCGGTAGCGCCGAACTACCCAGCGGTAGCGTTGACTTACCCGGCGGTAGCGCCGACCTACCCTGCGGTAGCGCCGACCTACCCAGCGGTAGCGCCGACCTACTTAGCGATGACGCCGACCTACTAAAAGGTAGCGCCGACGTATTCAGAGGTAGCGCCGACCTACCCAGCGGTAGCGCCGACCTACTCCTAAGTACGTCGGCGCAACTCCTGAGTACGTCGCTGCTACTCCTGAGTACGTCGGCGCTAATCCTGAGTACGTCGGCGCTACTCCCGAGTACGTCGACGATACTCCTGAGTACGTCGCTGCTACTCCTGAGTACCTACTAAAAGGTAGCACCGACCTACTCAAAGGTAGCGCCGACGTACTCAGAGGTAGCGCCGACCAACTTAGCGGTAGCGACGACCTAGTTAGCGGTGGCATCGACCTACTCAAATGTAGCGCCGACCTACTAAAAGGTAGTGCCGACATACTTAGTGGTGGCGCCGACCTACTCAAAGGAAGCGCCGAACTACTAAAAGGTAGCGCCGACGTATTCAGAGGTAGCGGCGACCTACCCAGCGGTAGCGCCGACCTACCCAGCGGTAGCGCCGACCTACCCAGCGGTAGCGCCGACCTACCCAGCGGTAGCGCCGACCTACCCAGCGGTAGCGCCGACCTACCCAGCGGTAGCGCCGACCTACTCAAAGGTGGCGCCGACCTACTAAAAGGTAGCGCCGACCTACTAAAAGGTAGCGCCGACGTACTCAGAGGTAGCGCCGACCTACCCAGCGGTTGCGCCGACCTACCCAGCGGTAGCGCCGACCTACTCAGCGGTAGCGCCGACCTACTCAAAGTTAGCGCCGACCTACTAAAAGGTAGCGCCGACGTACTCAGAGGTAGCGCCGACCTACTAAAAGGTAGCGCCGACGTACTCAGCGGTAGCGCCGACCTACCCAGCGGTAGCGCCGACCTACCCAGCGGTAGCCCCGACCTACCAGCGGTAGCCCCGACCTACTTAGCGGTGGGGCTGACCTACCCAGAGGTAGCGCCGAACTACCCAATGGTAGCGCCGACCTACTTAGCGGTGGCGCCGACCTACTCAAAGTTGGCGCCGACCTACTAAAAGGTAGCGCCGACCTACTAAAAGGTAGCGCCGACGTACTCAGAGGTAGCGCCGACCTACCCAGCGGTTGCGCCGACCTACCCAGCGGTAGCGCCGACCTACTCAGCGGTAGCGCCGACCTACTCAAAGTTAGCGCCGACCTACTAAAAGGTAGCGCCGACGTACTCAGAGGTAGCGCCGACCTACTCCCCGGTAGCGCCGACCTACTAAAAGGTAGCGCCGACCTACTAAAAGGTAGCGATGACGTACTCAACTGTAGCGCCGACCTACTCAGCGTTAGCACCGACCTACCCAGCGGTAGCGCCGACCTTCCCAGCGGTAGCGCCGACCTACCCGGCGGAAGCGCCGACTTACCCGGCGGTAGCGCCGACCTACTTAGAGGTGGCGCCGACCTACTCAAAGTTAGCGCCGACCTACCCGGCGGTAGCGCCGACTTGCCCGGCGGTAGCGCCGACCTACTGAAAGGTAGCACCGACCTACTAAAAGGTAGCGCCGCCGTACTCAGCTGTTGCGCCGACCTACTCAGCGGTAGCGCCGACCCACCCAGCGGTAGCGCCGACCTACCCAGCGGTAGCCCCGACCTACCCAGCGGTAGCCCAAACCTACTTAGCGGTGGCGCCGACCTACCCAGAGGAAGCGCCGACCTACCCAGCGGTAGCGCCGACCTACTTAGCGGTGGCTCCGACCTACTCAAAGGTGGCGCCGACCTACTAAAAGGTAGCGTCGACCTACTAAAAGGTAGCGCCGACGTACTCAGAGGTAGCGCCGACCTACCCAGCGGTTGCGCCGACCTACCCAGCGGTAGCGCCAACCTACTCAGCGTTAGCGCCGACCTACTCAAAGTTAGCGCCGACCTACTAAAAGGTAGCGCCGACGTACTCAGAGGTAGCGCCGACATACTCCCCGGTAGTGCCGAACTACCGAGCGGTAGCGCCCACTTACCCGGCAGTAGCGCCGACCTACCCAGCGGTAGCACTGACCTACTTAGCGGTGACGCCGACCTACTCAAAGGTAGCGCCGACCTACTAAAAGGTAGCGCCGACATATTCAGAGGTATTGCCGACCTACCCAGCGGTAGCGCCGACCTACTCAAAGTTAGCGCCGACCTACTAAAAGGTAGCGCCGACGTACTCAACTGTAGCGCCGACCTACTCAGCGGTAGCGCCGACCTACCCAGCGGTAGCGCCGAACTACACAGCGGTAGCGCCGACTTACCCGGCGGTAGCGCCGACCTACCCAGCGGTAGCGCCGACCTACCCAGCGGTAGTGCCGACCTACTTAGCGGTGACGCCGACCTACTAAAAGGTAGCGCCGACGTATTCAGAGGTAGCGCCGACCTACCCAGCGGTAGCGCCGAACTACTCAGCGGTAGCGCCGACCTACTCAGCGGTAGCGCCGACCTACCCAGCGATAGCGCCGAACTATTTAGCAGTGGCGCCGACCTACTAAAAGGTAGCGCCGACCAAATAAAAGGTAGCGCCGACCTACTCAGCGGTAGCGCCGAATTACTCAGCGTTAGCGCCGACCTACTCAGCGGTAGCGCCGACTTACTCAGCGTTAGCGCCGACCTACACAGCGGTAGCGCCGACGTACTTAGCGGTTGCGCCGACCTACTTAAAGGTAGCGCCGACCTACTCAAAGGTAGCGCCGACGTTCTCAGAGGTAGCGCCGACGTACTTAGCGGTTGCGCCGACCTACTCAAAGGTAGCGCCGACCTACTCAAAGGTAGCGCCGACGTTCTCAGAGGTAGCGCCGACATACTCCCCGGTAGCGCCGACCTACCCAGCGGTAGTGCCGAACTACCGAGCGTTAGCGCCGACTTACCCGGCAGTAGCTCCGACCTACCCAGCGGTAGCACTGACCTACTTAGCGGTGAAGCCGACCTACTCAAAGGTAGCGCCGACCTACTCAAAGGTAGCGCCGACGTACTCAGAGGTAGCGCCGACCTACTTAGCGGTAGCGACGACCTAGTTAGCGGTGGCATCGACCTACTCAAATGTAGCGCCGACCTACTAAAAGGTAGTGCCGACATACTTAGTGGTGGCGCCGACCTACTCAAAGGAAGCGCCGACATACTAAAAGGTAGCGCCGACGTATTCAGAGGTAGCGCCGACCTACCCAGCGGTAGCGCCGACCTACCCAGCGGTAGCGCCGACCTACTCAGCGGTAGCGCCGACCTACCCAGCGGCAGCGCCGACCTACCCAGCGGTAGCGCCGACCTACTTAGCGGTGGCGCCGACCTACTCAAAGGTAGCGCCGACCTACTAAAAGGTAGCGCCGACCTACTAAAAGGTAGCGCCGACGTACTCAACTGTAGCGCCGACCTACTCAGCGTTAGCACCGACCTACCCAGCGGTAGCGCCGACCTTCCCAGCGGTAGCGCCGACCTACCCGGCGGAAGCGCCGACCTACCCGGCGGTAGCGCCGACCTACCTAGAGGTGGCGCCGACCTGCTAAAGTTAGCACCGACCTACTAAAAGGTAGCGCCGACCTACTCAGCGGTAGCGCCGACCTTCTCAGCAGTAGCGCCGACCTACTTAGCGGTAGCGTAGACATACCCAGCGGTAGCGCCGACTTACCCGGCGGTAGCGCCGACCTACTCAGCGGTAGCGCCGACCTACTAAAAGGTAGCGCCGACGTACTCAGAGGTAGCGCCGACCTACCCAGCGGTAGCACCGACCTACCCAGCGGTAGCGCCGACCTACTCAGCGGTAGCGCCGACCTACTCAGCGGTAGCGCCGACCTACCCAGCGGTAGCGCCGACCTACTGAGCGGTAGCGCCGACCTACTTAGCGGTGGCGCCGACCTACTCAAAGGTCGCGCCGACCTACTAAAAGGTAGCTCCGACCTACTAAAAGGTAGCGCCGACGTACTCAACTGTAGCGCCGACCTACTCAGCGGTAGCGCCGACCTACCCAGCGGTAGCGCCGACCTACCCAGTGGTAGCCCCGACCTACCCAGCGGTAGCCCCGACCTACTTAGCGGTGGCGCCGACCTACCCAGAGGTAGCGCCGACCTACCCAGCGGTAGCGCCGACCTACTTAGCGGTGGCGCCGACCTACTCAAAGGTGGCGCCGACTTACTAAAAGGTAGCGCCGACCTACTAAAAGGTAGCGCCGACGTACTCAGAGGTAGCGCCGACCTACCCAGCGGTTGCGCCGACCTACCCAGCGGTAGCGCCGACCTACTCAGCGTTAGCGCCGACCTACTCATGGTTAGCGCCGACCTACCCGGCGGTAGCGCCGACTTGCCCGGCGGTAGCGCCGACCTACTCAAAGGTGGCGCCGACCTACTAAAAGGTAGCGTCGACCTACTAAAATGTAACGCCGACGTACTCAGAGGTAGCGCCGACCTACCCAGCGGTTGCGCCGACCTACCCAGCGGTAGCGCCAACCTACTCAGCGTTAGCGCCGACCTACTCAAAGTTAGCGCCGACCTACTAAAAGGTAGCGCCGACGTACTCAGAGGTAGCGCCGACATACTCCCCGGTAGCGCCGACCTACCCAGCGGTAGTGCCGAACTACCGAGCGGTAGCGCCAACTTACCCGGCAGTAGCGCCGACCTACCCAGCGGTAGCACTGACCTACTTAGCGGTGACGCCGACCTACTCAAAGGTAGCGCCGACCTACTAAAAGGTAGCGCCGACATATTCAGAGGTATCGCCGACCTAACCAGCGGTAGCGCCGACCTACTCAAAGTTAGCGCCGACCTACTAAAAGGTAGCGCCGAGCTACTCAACTGTAGCGCCGACCTACTCAGCGGTAGCGCCGACCTACTCAGCGGTAGCGCCGAACTATCCAGCGGTAGCGCCGACTTACCCGGCGGTAACGCCGACCTACCCAGCGGTAGTGCCGACCTACTTAGCGGTGACGCCGACCTACTAAAAGGTAGCGCCGACGTATTCAGAGGTAGCGCCGACCTACCCAGCGGTAGCGCCGAACTATTTAGCGGTAGCGCCGACCTACTAAAAGGTAGCGCCGACCAAATATAAGGTAGCGCCGACCTACTCAGCGGTAGCGCCGACTTACTTAGTGGTGGCGCCGACCTACTCAAAGGAAGCGCCGACATACTAAAAGGTAGCGCCGACGTATTCAGAGGTAGCGCCGACCTACCCAGCGGTAGCGCCGACCTACCCAGCGGTAGCGCCGACCTACTCAGCGGTAGCGCCGACCTACCCAGCGGTAGCGCCGACCTACCCAGCGGTAGTGCCGACCTACTTAGCGGTGGCGCCGACCTACTCAAAGGTAGCGCCGACCTACTAAAAGGTAGCGCCGACCTACTAAAAGGTAGCGATGACGTACTCAACTGTAGCGCCGACCTACTCAGCGTTAGCACCGACCTACCCAGCGGTAGCGCCGACCTTCCCAGCGGTAGCGCCGACCTACCCGGCGGAAGCGCCGACTTACCCGGCGGTAGCGCCGACCTACTTAGAGGTGGCGCCGACCTACTCAAAGTTAGCGCCGACCTACCCGGCGGTAGCGCCGACTTGCCCGGCGGTAGCGCCGACCTACTGAAAGGTAGCACCGACCTACTAAAAGGTAGCGCCGCCGTACTCAGCTGTTGCGCCGACCTACTCAGCGGTAGCGCCGACCCACCCAGCGGTAGCGCCGACCTACCCAGCGGTAGCCCCGACCTACCCAGCGGTAGCCCAAACCTACTTAGCGGTGGCGCCGACCTACCCAGAGGAAGCGCCGACCTACCCAGCGGTAGCGCCGACCTACTTAGCGGTGGCTCCGACCTACTCAAAGGTGGCGCCGACCTACTAAAAGGTAGCGTCGACCTACTAAAAGGTAGCGCCGACGTACTCAGAGGTAGCGCCGACCTACCCAGCGGTTGCGCCGACCTACCCAGCGGTAGCGCCAACCTACTCAGCGTTAGCGCCGACCTACTCAAAGTTAGCGCCGACCTACTAAAAGGTAGCGCCGACGTACTCAGAGGTAGCGCCGACATACTCCCCGGTAGTGCCGAACTACCGAGCGGTAGCGCCCACTTACCCGGCAGTAGCGCCGACCTACCCAGCGGTAGCACTGACCTACTTAGCGGTGACGCCGACCTACTCAAAGGTAGCGCCGACCTACTAAAAGGTAGCGCCGACATATTCAGAGGTATTGCCGACCTACCCAGCGGTAGCGCCGACCTACTCAAAGTTAGCGCCGACCTACTAAAAGGTAGCGCCGACGTACTCAACTGTAGCGCCGACCTACTCAGCGGTAGCGCCGACCTACCCAGCGGTAGCGCCGAACTACACAGCGGTAGCGCCGACTTACCCGGCGGTAGCGCCGACCTACCCAGCGGTAGCGCCGACCTACCCAGCGGTAGTGCCGACCTACTTAGCGGTGACGCCGACCTACTAAAAGGTAGCGCCGACGTATTCAGAGGTAGCGCCGACCTACCCAGCGGTAGCGCCGAACTACTCAGCGGTAGCGCCGACCTACTCAGCGGTAGCGCCGACCTACCCAGCGATAGCGCCGAACTATTTAGCAGTGGCGCCGACCTACTAAAAGGTAGCGCCGACCAAATAAAAGGTAGCGCCGACCTACTCAGCGGTAGCGCCGAATTACTCAGCGTTAGCGCCGACCTACTCAGCGGTAGCGCCGACTTACTCAGCGTTAGCGCCGACCTACACAGCGGTAGCGCCGACGTACTTAGCGGTTGCGCCGACCTACTTAAAGGTAGCGCCGACCTACTCAAAGGTAGCGCCGACGTTCTCAGAGGTAGCGCCGACGTACTTAGCGGTTGCGCCGACCTACTCAAAGGTAGCGCCGACCTACTCAAAGGTAGCGCCGACGTTCTCAGAGGTAGCGCCGACATACTCCCCGGTAGCGCCGACCTACCCAGCGGTAGTGCCGAACTACCGAGCGTTAGCGCCGACTTACCCGGCAGTAGCTCCGACCTACCCAGCGGTAGCACTGACCTACTTAGCGGTGAAGCCGACCTACTCAAAGGTAGCGCCGACCTACTAAAAGGTAGCGCCGACATATTCAGAGGTAGCGCCGACTTACCCGGCAGTAGCGCCGACCTACCCAGCGGTAGCATTGACCTACTTAGCGGTGACGCCGACCTACTCAAAGGTAGCGCCGACCTACTAAAAGGTAGCGCCGACATATTCAGAGGTATCGCCGACCTACCCAGCGGTAGCGTCGAACTACCCAGCGGCAGCGCCGACTTACCCGGCGGTAGCGCCGACCTACCCAGCGGTAGCGCCGACCTACCCAGCGGTAGTGCCGACCTACCCAGCGGTAGTGCCGACCTACTTAGCGGTGACGCCGACCTACTAAAAGGTAGCGCCGACGTATTCAGAGGTAGCGCCGACCTACCCAGCGGTAGCGCCGAACTACTCAGCGGTAGCGCCGACCTACTCAGCGATAGCGCCGACCTACCCAGCGATAGCGCCGAACTATTTAGCAGTGGCGCCGACCTACTAAAAGGTAGCGCCGACCAAATAAAAGGTAGCGCCGACCTACTCAGCGGTAGCGCCGAATTACTCAGCGTTAGCGCCGACCTACTCAGCGGTAGCGCCGACTTACTCAGCGTTAGCGCCGACCTACTCAGCGGTAGCGCCGACGTACTTAGCGGTTGCGCCGACCTACTCAAAGGTAGCGCCGACCTACTCAAAGGTAGCGCCGACGTTCTCAGAGGTAGCGCCGACGTACTTAGCGGTTGCGCCGACCTACTCAAAGGTAGCGCCGACCTACTCAAAGGTAGCGCCGACGTTCTTAGAGGTAGCTCCGACCTACCCAGCGGTAGCGCCGACCTATCCAGCGGTAGCGCCGACCTACTAAACGGTAGCGCCGACTTACCCAGCGGTAGCGCCGACCTACTCAGCGGTAGCGCCGAACTACTTGGCGGTGGCGCAGACCTACTAAAAGGTAGCGCCGACCTACTAAAAGGTAGCGCCGACGTACTTAGAGGTAGCGTCGACCTACCCAGCGGTAGCGCCGACCTACTAAAAGTTAGCGCCGACCTACTAAAAGGTAGCGCCGACGTACTCAACTGTAGCGCCGACCTACTCAGCGGTAGCGCCGACCTACACAGCGGTAGCGTCGACCTACTAAGCGGTAGCGCCGACCTACTTAGCGGTGGCGCCGACCTACATAAAGGTAGCGCCGACCTACTAAAAGGTAGCGCCGACCTATTTAGCGGTGGCGCCGAACTACTTAAAGGTAGCGCCGACCTACTAAAAGGTAGCGCCGATCTACTTAGCGGTAGCGTAGACATACCCAGCGGTAGCGCCGACTTACCCGGCGGTAGCGCCGACCTACTCAGCGGTAGCGCCGACCTACTAAAAGGTAGCGCCGACTTACCCGGCGGTAGCGCCGACGTACTCAGAGGTAGCGCCGATCTACCCAGCGGTAGCACCGACCTACCCAGCGGTAGCGCCGACCTACTCAGCGGTAGCGCCGACCTACTCAGCGGTAGCGCCGACCTACCCAGCGGTAGCGCCGACCTACTGAGCGGTAGCGCCGACCTACTTAGCGGTGGCGCCGACCTACTCAAAGGTCGCGCCGACCTACTAAAAGGTAGCGCCGACCTACTAAAAGGTAGCGCCGACGTACTAAACTGTAGCGCCGACCTACTCAGCGGTAGCGCCGACCTACCCAGCGGTAGCCCCGACCTACTTAGCGGTGGCGCCGACCTACCCAGAGGTAGCGCCGACCTACCCAGCGGTAGCGCCGACCTACCCAGCGGTTGCGCCAACCTACCCAGCGGTAGCGCCGACCTACTCAGCGTTAGCGCCGACCTACTCAAAGTTAGCACCGACCTACCCGGCGGTAGCGCCGACCTACTCAAAGGTAGCACCGACCTACTAAAAGGTAGCGCCGACGTACTCAGCTGTTGCGCCGACCTACTCAGCGGTAGCGCCGACCTACCCAGCGGTAGCGCCGACCTACCCAGCGGTAGCCCCGACCTACCCAGCGGTAGCCCCGACCTACTTAGCGGTGGCGCCGACCTACATAAAGGTAGCGCCGACCTACTAAAAGGTAGCGCCGACCTACTTAGCGGTGGCGCCGACCTACTTAAAGGTAGCGTTGACCTACTAAAAGGTAGCGCCGATCTACTCAGCGGTAGCGCCGACCTACTAAGCGGTGGCGCCGACCTACTCAAAGTTAGCGCCGACCTACTCAAAGGTAGCGCCGACGTTCTCAGAGGTAGCGCCGACGTACTTAGCGGTTGCGCCGACCTACTCAAAGGTAGCGCCGACCTACTCAAAGGTAGCGCCGACGTTCTCAGAGGTAGCTCCGACCTACCCAGCGGTAGCGCCGACCTATCCAGCGGTAGCGCCGACCTACTAAACGGTAGCGCCGACTTACCCAGCGGTAGCGCCGACCTACTCAGTGGTAGCGCCGAACTACTTGGCGGTGGCGCAGACCTACTAAAAGGTAGCGCCGACCTACTAAAAGGTAGCGCCGACGTACTCAGAGGTAGCGTCGACCTACCCAGAGGTAGCGCCGACCTACTCAAAGTTAGCGCCGACCTACTAAAAGGTAGCGCCGACGTACTCAACTGTAGCGCCGACCTACCCAGCGGTAGCGTCGACCTACTAAGCGGAAGCGCCGACCTACTTAGCGGTGGCGCCAACCTACATAAAAGTAGCGCCGACCTACTAAAAGGTAGCGCCGACCTATTTAGCGGTGGCGCCGACCTACTTAAAGGTAGCGCCGACCTACTAAAAGGTAGCGCCGATCTACTTAGCGGTAGCGTAGACATAACCAGCGGTAGCGCCGACTTACCCGGTGGTAGCGCCGACCTACTCAGCGGTAGCGCCGACCTACTAAAAGGTAGCGCCGACTTACCCGGCGGTAGCGCCGACGTACTCAGAGGTAGCGCCGACCTACCCAGCGGTAGCACCGACCTACCCAGCGGTAGCGCCGACCTACTCAACGGTAGCGCCGACCTACTCAGCGGTAGCTCCGACCTACCCAGCGGTAGCGCCGACCTACTGAGCGGTAGCGCCGACCTACTTAGCGGTGGCGCCGACCTACTCAAAGGTCGCGTCGACCTACTAAAAGGTAGCGCCGACCTACTAAAAGGTAGTGCCGACGTACTCAACTGTAGCGCCGACCTACTCAGCGGTAGCGCCGACCTACCCAGCGGTAGCGCCGACCTACCCAGTGGTAGCCCCGACCTACCCAGCGGTAGCCCCGACCTACTTAGCGGTGGCGCCGACCTACCCAGAGGTAGCGCCGACCTACCCAGCGGTAGCGCCGACCTACTTAGCGGTGGCGCCGACGTACTCAAAGGTGGCGCCGACCTACTAAAAGGTAGCGCCGACCTACTAAAAGGTAGCGCCGACGTACTCAGAGGTAGCGCCGACCTACCCAGCGGTTGCGCCGACCTACCCAGCGGTAGCGCCGACCTACTCAGCGTTAGCGCCGACCTACTCAAAGTTTGCACCGACCTACCCGGTGGTAGCGCCGACTTGCCCGCCGGTAGCGCCGACCTACTCAAAGGTAGCACCGACCTACTAAAAGGTAGCGCCGACATACTCAGCTGTTGCGCCGACCTACCCAGCGGTAGCGCCGACCTACCCAGCGGTAGCCCCGACCTACCCAGCGGTAGCCCCGACCTACTTAGCGGTGGCGCCGACCTACCCAGAGGTAGCGCCGACCTACCCAGCGGTAGCGCCGACCTACTTAGCGGTGGCTCCGACCTACTCAAAGGTGGCGCCGACCTACTAAAAGGTAGCGTCGACCTACTAAAAGGTAGCGCCGACGTACTCAGAGGTAGCGCCGACCTACCCAGCGGTTGCGCCGACCTACCCAGCGGTAGCGCCAACCTACTCAGCGTTAGCGCCGACCTACTCAAAGTCAGCGCCGACCTACTAAAAGGTAGCGCCGACGTACTCAGAGGTAGCGCCGACATACTCCCCGGTAGCGCCGACCTACCCAGCGGTAGTGCCGAACTACCGAGCGGTAGCGCCGACTTACCCGGCAGTAGCGCCGACCTACCCAGCGGTAGCACTGACGTACTTAGCGGGGACGCCGACCTACTCAAAGGTAGCGCCGACCTACTGAAAGGTAGCGCCGACATATTCAGAGGTATCGCCGACCTACCCAGCGGTAGCGCCGACCTACTCAAAGTTAGCGCCGACCTACTAAAAGGTAGCGCCGACGTACTCAACTGTAGCGCCGACCTACTTAGCGGTAGCGCCGACCTACCCAGCGGTAGCGCCGAGCTACCCAGCGGTAGCGCCGACTTACCCGGCGGTAGCGCCGACCTACCCAGCGGTAGCGCCGACCTACCCAGCGGTAGTGCCGACCTACTTAGCGGTGACGCCGACCTACTAAAAGGTAGCGCCGACGTATTCAGAGGTAGCGCCGACCTACCCAGCGGTAGCGCCGAACTACTCAGCGGTAGCGCCGACCTACTCAACGGTAGCGCCGACCTACCCAGCGATAGCGCCGAACTATTTAGCAGTGGCGCCGACCTACTAAAAGGTAGCGCCGACCAAATAAAAGGTAGCGCCGACCTTCTTAGCGGTAGCGCCGAATTACTCAGCGTTAGCGCCGAACTACTCAGCGGTAGCGCCGACTTACACAGCGTTAGCGCCGACCTACTCAGCGGTAACGCCGACGTACTTAGCGGTTGCGCCGACCTACTCAAAGGTAGCGCCGACCTACTCAAAGGTAGCGCCGACGTTCTCAGAGGTAGCGCCGACGTACTTAGCGGTTGCGCCGACCTACTCAAAGGTAGCGCCGACCT
The DNA here is from genome assembly GCA_949126835.1 of Anisus vortex. Lineage (NCBI taxonomy): Eukaryota > Metazoa > Mollusca > Gastropoda > Planorbidae > Anisus > Anisus vortex. The sequence continues at coordinate 52,094 of CASBPS010000136.1, forward strand.
ACGCAAAGGTAGCGCCGACGTTCTTAGAGGTAGCTCCGACCTACCCAGCGGTAGCGCCGACCTATCCAGCGGAAGCGCCGACCTACTAAACGGTAGCGCCGACTTACCCAGCGGTAGCGCCGACCTACTCAGCGGTAGCGCCGAACTACTTGGCGGTGGCGCAGACCTACTAAAAGGTAGCGCCGACCTACTAAAAGGTAGCGCCGACGTACTCAGAGGTAGCGCCAACCTACCAAGCGGTAGCGCCGACCTACTCGAAGTTAGCGCCGACCTATTAAAAGGTAGCGCCGACGTACTCAACTGTAGCGCCGACCTACTCAGCGGTAGCGCCGACCTTCCCAGCGGTAGCGTCGACCTACTAAGCGGTAGCGCCGACCTACTTAGCGGTGGCGCCGACCTACATAAAGGTAGCGCCGACCTACTAAAAGGTAGCGCCGACCTACTTAGCGGTGGCGCCGACCTACTCAAAGTTAACGCCGACCTACTAAAAGGTAGCGCCGACGTACTCAACTGTAGCGCCGACCTACTCAGCGGTAGTGCCGTACTACCCAGCGCTAGCGCCGACCTACCCAGCTGTAGCGCCGACCTACTCAGCTGTAGCGCCGACCTACTCAGCGGTAGCGCCGACCGACCCAGCGGTAGCGCCGACCTACCCAGCGGTAGCGCCGACCTACTCAGCGGTAGCGCCGACCTACTAAAAGGTAGCGCCAACGTACTCAGAGGTAGCGCCGACCTACCCAGCGGTAGCGCCGACCTACCCAGCGGTAGCGCCGACCTACTCAGCGGTAGCGCCGACCTACTCAGCGGTAGCGCCGACCTAACCAGCGGTAGCGCCGACCTACTTAGCGGTGGCGCCGACCTACTCAAAGGTGGCGCCGACCTACTAAAAGGTAGCGCCGACCTACTAAAAGGTAGCGCCGACGTACTCAACTGTAGCGCCGACATACTCAGCGGTAGCGCCGACCTACTCAGCGGTAGCGCCGACCTACTCAGCGGTAGCGCCGACATACTTAGCGGTTGCGCCGACCTACTCAAAGGTAGCGCCGACCTACTCAAAGGTAGCGCCGACGTTCTCAGAGGTAGCGCCGACCTACTTAGCGGTAGCACCGACCTACCTAGCGGTAGCGCCGACCTATCCAGCGGTAGCGCCGACCTACTAAACGGTAGCGCCGACTTACCCAGAGGTAGCGCCGATCTACTCAGCGGTAGCGCCGAACTACTTAGCGGTGGCGCAGACCTACTAAAAGATAGCGCCGACCTACTAAAAGGTAGCGCCGACGTACTCAGCGGTAGCGCCGACCTACTTAGCGGTGGCGCCGACGTACTTAGCGGTTGCGCCAACCTACTCAAAGGTAGCGCCGACCTACTCAAAGTTAGCGCCGACGTTCTCAGAGGTAGCGCCGACCTACTAAACGGTAGCGCCGACTTACCCAGCGGTAGCGCCGACCTACTCAGCGGTAGCGCCGAACTACTTGGCAGTGGCGCAGACCTACTAAAAGGTAGCGCCGACCTACTAAAAGGTAGCGCCGACGTACTCAGCTGTAGTGCCGACATACTCAGCGGTAGCGCCGACTTACCCAGCGGTAGCGCCAACCTACCCGGCGGTAGCGCTAACCTACCCGGCGGTAGCGCTGAACTACCCAGCGGTAGCGTCGACCTACTAAGCGGTAGCGCCGACCTACTTAGCGGTGGCGTCGACCTACATAAAGGTAGCGCCGACCTACTAAAAGGTAGCGCCGACCTACTTAGCGGTGGCGCCAACCTACTTAAAGGTAGCGCCGACCTACTAAAAGGTAGCGCCGACGTACTCAGAGGTAGCGCCGACCTACCCAGCGGTAGCGCCGACCTACTCAAAGTTAGCGCCGACCTACTAAAAGGTAGCGCCGACGTACTTAACTGTAGCGCCAACCTACTCAGCGGTAGCGCCGACCTACCCAGCGGTAGCGTCGACCTACTAAGCGGCAGCGCCGACCTACTTAGCGGTGGCGCCGACCTACATAAAGGTAGCGCCGACCTACTAAAAGGTAGCGCCGACCTAATTAGCGGTGGCGCCGACCTACTTAAAGGTAGCGCCGACCTACTAAAAGGTAGCGCCGATCTACTAAGCGGTGGCGCCGACCTACTCAAAGTTAGCGCCGGCCTACTAAAAGGTAGCGCAGACGTACTCAACTGTGGCGCCGACCTACTCAGCGGTAGCGCCGACCTACCCAGCGCTAGCGCCGACCTACCCAGCGGTAGCGCCGACCTACTCAGCGGTAGCGCCGACCTACTCAGCGGTAGCGCCGACCGACCCAGCGGTAGCGCCGACATACCCAGCGGTAGCGCCGACCTACTCAGCGGTAGCGCCGACCTACTAAAAGGTAGCGCCAACGTACTCAGAGGTAGCGCCGACCTACCCAGCGGTAGCGCCGACCTACCCAGCGGTAGCGCCGACCTACTCAGCGGTAGCGCCGACCTACTCAGCGGTAGCGCCGACCTAACCAGCGGTAGCGCCGACCTACTTAGCGGTGGCGCCGACCTACTCAAAGGTGGCGCCGACCTACTAAAAGGTAGCGCCGACCTACTAAAAGGTAGCGCCGACGTACTCAACTGTAGCGCCGACATACTCAGCGGTAGCGCCGACCTACTCAGCGGTAGCGCCGACCTACTCAGCGGTAGCGCCGACATACTTAGCGGTTGCGCCGACCTACTCAAAGGTAGCGCCGACCTACTCAAAGGTAGCGCCGACGTTCTCAGAGGTAGCGCCGACCTACTTAGCGGTAGCACCGACCTACCTAGCGGTAGCGCCGACCTATCCAGCGGTAGCGCCGACCTACTAAACGGTAGCGCCGACTTACCCAGAGGTAGCGCCGATCTACTCAGCGGTAGCGCCGAACTACTTAGCGGTGGCGCAGACCTACTAAAAGATAGCGCCGACCTACTAAAAGGTAGCGCCGACGTACTCAGCGGTAGCGCCGACCTACTTAGCGGTGGCGCCGACGTACTTAGCGGTTGCGCCAACCTACTCAAAAGTAGCGCCGACCTACTCAAAGTTAGCGCCGACGTTCTCAGCGGTAGCGCCGACCGACCCAGCGGTAGCGCCGACATACCCAGCGGTAGCGCCGACCTACTCAGCGGTAGCGCCGACCTACTAAAAGGTAGCGCCGACCTACCCAGCGGTAGCGCCGACCTACCCAGCGGTAGCGCCGACCTACTCAGCGGTAGCGCCGACCTACTCAGCGGTAGCGCCGACCTAACCAGCGGTAGCGCCGACCTACTTAGCGGTGGCGCCGACCTACTCAAAGGTGGCGCCGACCTACTAAAAGGTAGCGCCGACCTACTAAAAGGTAGCGCCGACGTACTCAACTGTAGCGCCGACATACTCAGCGGTAGCGCCGACCTACTCAGCGGTAGCGCCGACCTACTCAGCGGTAGCGCCGACATACTTAGCGGTTGCGCCGACCTACTCAAAGGTAGCGCCGACCTACTCAAAGGTAGCGCCGACGTTCTCAGAGGTAGCGCCGACCTACTTAGCGGTAGCACCGACCTACCTAGCGGTAGCGCCGACCTATCCAGCGGTAGCGCCGACCTACTAAACGGTAGCGCCGACTTACCCAGAGGTAGCGCCGATCTACTCAGCGGTAGCGCCGAACTACTTAGCGGTGGCGCAGACCTACTAAAAGATAGCGCCGACCTACTAAAAGGTAGCGCCGACGTACTCAGCGGTAGCGCCGACCTACTTAGCGGTGGCGCCGACGTACTTAGCGGTTGCGCCAACCTACTCAAAAGTAGCGCCGACCTACTCAAAGTTAGCGCCGACGTTCTCAGAGGTAGCGCCGACCTACTAAACGGTAGCGCCGACTTACCCAGCGGTAGCACCGACCTACTCAGCGGTAGCGCCGAACTACTTGGCAGTGGCGCAGACCTACTAAAAGGTAGCCCCGACCTACTAAAAGGTAGCGCCGACGTACTCAGCTGTAGCGCCGACATACTCAGCGGTAGCGCCGACCTACCCAGCGGTAGCGCCAACCTACCCGGCGGTAGCGCTAACCTACCCGGCGGTAGCGCTGAACTACCCAGCGGTAGCGTCGACCTACTAAGCGGTAGCGCCGACCTACTTAGCGGTGGCGTCAACCTACATAAAGGTAGCGCCGACCTACTAAAAGGTAGCGCCGACCTACTTAGCGGTGGCGCCAACCTACTTAAAGGTAGCGCCGACCTACTAAAAGGTAGCGCCGACGTACTCAGAGGTAGCGCCGACCTACCCAGCGGTAGCGCCGACCTACTCAAAGTTAGCGCCGACCTACTAAAAGGTAGCGCCGACGTACTTAACTGTAGCGCCGACCTACTCAGCGGTAGCGCCGACCTACCCAGCGGTAGCGTCGACCTACTAAGCGGCAGCGCCGACCTACTTAGCGGTTGGCGCCGACCTACATAAAGGTAGCGCCGACCTACTAAAAGGTAGCGCCTACCTACTTAGCGGTGGCGCCGACCTACTTAAAGGTAGCGCCGACCTACTAAAAGGTAGCGCCGATCTACTCAGCGATAGCGCCGACCTACTAAGCGGTGGCGCCGACCTACTCAAAGTTAGCGCCGACCTACTAAAAGGTAGCGCCGACGTACTCAACTGTGGCGCCGACCTACTCAGCGGTAGCGCCGACCTACCCAGCGCTAGCGCCGACCTACCCAGCGGTAGCGCCGACCTACTCAGCGGTAGCGCCGACCTACTCAGCGGTAGCGCCGACTGACCCAGCGGTAGCGCCGACATACCCAGCGGTAGCGCCGACCTACTCAGCGGTAGCGCCGACCTACTAAAAGGTAGCACCAACGTACTCAGTGGTAGCGCCGACCTACCCAGCTGTAGCGCCGACCTACCCAGCAGTAGCGCCGACCTACTCAGCGGTAGCGCCGACCTACTCAAAGTTAGCGCCGACCTACTAAAAGGTAGCGCCGACGTACTCAACTGTAGCGCCGACCTACTCAGCGGTAGCGCCGACCTACCCAGCGGTAGCGCCGAACTACCCAGCGGTAGCGCCGACTTACCCGGCGGTAGCGCCGACCTACCTAGCGGTAGCGCCGACCTACCCAGCGGTAGTGCCGACCTACTTAGCGGTGACGCCGACCTACTAAAAGGTAGCGCCGACGTATTCAGAGGTAGCGCCGACCTACCCAGCGGTAGCGCCGAACTACTTAGCGGTAGCGCCGACCTACTCAGCGGTAGCGCCGACCTACCCAGCGATAGCGCCGAACTATTTAGCAGTGGCGCCGACCTACTAAAAGGTAGCGCCGACCAAATAAAAGGTAGCGCCGACCTACTCAGCGGTAGCGCCGAATTACTCAGCGTTAGCGCCGACCTACTCAGCGGTAGCGCCGACGTACTTAGCGGTTGCGCCGACCTACTCAAAGGTAGCGCCGACCTACTAAAAGGTAGCGCCGACCTATTTAGCGGTGGCGCCGACCTACTTAAAGGTAGCGCCGACCTACTAAAAGGTAGCGCCGATCTACTTAGCGGTAGCGTAGACATACCCAGCGGTAGCGCCGACTTACCCGACCTACTCAGCGGTAGCGCCGACCTACCCAGCGGTAGCGCCGACCTACTGAGCGGTAGCGCCGACCTACTTAGCGGTGGCGCCGACCTACTCAAAGGTCGCGCCGACCTACTAAAAGGTAGCGCCGACCTACTAAAAGGTAGCGCCGACGTACTCAACTGTAGCGCCGACCTACTCAGCGGTAGCGCCGACCTACCCAGTGGTAGCCCCGACCTACCCAGCGGTAGCAACGACCTACTTAGCGGTGGCGCCGACCTACCCAGAGGTAGCGCCGACCTACCCAGCGGTAGCGCCGACCTACTTGGCGGTGGCGCCGACCTACTCAAAGGTGGCGCCGACCTACTAAAAGGTAGCGCCGACCTACTAAAAGGTAGCGCCGACGTACTCAGAGGTAGCGCCGACCTACCCAGCGGTAGCGCCGACCTACCCAGCGGTAGCGCCGACCTACTCAGCGTTAGCGCCGACCTACTCAAAGTTAGCGCCGACCTACCCGGCGGTAGCGCCGACTTGCCCGGCGGTAGCGCCGACCTACTAAAAGGTAGCACCGACCTACTAAAAGGTAGCGCCGACGTACTCAGCTGTTGCGCCGACCTACTCAGCGGTAGCGCCGACCTACCCAGCGGTAGCGCCGACCTACCCAGCGGTAGCCCCGACCTACCCAGCGGTAGCCCCGACCTACTTAGCGTTGGCGCCGACCTACCCAGAGGTAGCGCCGACCTACCCAGCGGTAGCGCCGACCTACTTAGCGGTGGCTCCGACCTACTCAAAGGTGGCGCCGACCTACTAAAAGGTAGCGTCGACCTACTAAAAGGTAGCGCCGACGTACTCAGAGGTAGCGCCGACCTACCCAGCGGTTGCGCCGACCTACCCAGCGGTAGCGCCAACCTACTCAGCGTTAGCGCCGACCTACTCAAATTTAGCGCCGACCTACTAAAAGGTAGCGCCGACGTACTCAGAGGTAGCGCCGACATACTCCCCGGTAGCGCCGACCTACCCAGCGGTAGTGCCGAACTACCCAGCGGTAGCACTGACCTACTTAGCGGTGACGCCGACCTACTCAAAGGTAGCGCCGACCTACTAAAAGGTAGCGCTGACATATTCAGAGGTATCGCCGACCTACCCAGCGGTAGCGCCGACCTACTCAAAGTTAGCGCCGACCTACTAAAAGGTAGCGCCGACGTACTCAACTGTAGCGCCGACCTACTCAGCGGTAGCGCCGACCTACCCAGCGGTAGCGCCAAACTACCCAGCGGTAGCGCCGACTTACCCGGCGGTAGCGCCGACCTACCCAGCGGTAGCCCCGACCTACCCAGCGGTAGTGCCGACCTACTTAGCGGTGACGCCGACCTACTAAAAGGTAGCGCCGACGTATTCAGAGGTAGCGCCGACCTACCCAGCAGTAGCGCCGAACTACTCAGCGGTAGCGCCGACCTACTCAGCGGTAGCGCCGACCTACCCAGCGATAGCGCCGAACTATTTAGCAGTGGCGCCGACCTACTAAAAGGTAGCGCCGACCAAATAAAAGGTAGCGCCGACCTACTCAGCGGTAGCGCCGAATTACTTAGCGGTAGCGCCGACGTACTTAGCGGTTGCGCCGACCTACTCAAAGGTAGCGCCGACCTACTCAAAGGTAGCGCCGACGTTCTCAGAGGTAGCGCCGACGTACTTAGCGGTTGCGCCGACCTACTCAAAGGTAGCGCCGACCTACTCAAAGGTAGCGCCGACGTTCTCAGAGGTAGCTCCGACCTACCCAGCGGTAGCGCCGACCTATCCAGCGGTAGCGCCGACCTACTAAACATTAGCGCCGACTTACCCAGCGGTAGCGCCGACCTACTCAGCGGTAGCGCCGAACTACTTGGCGGTGGCGCAGACCTACTAAAAGGTAGCACCGACCTACTAAAAGGTAGCGCCGACGTACTCAGAGGTAGCGCCAACCTACCCAGCGGTAGCGCCGACCTACTCAAAGTTAGCGCCGACCTACTAAAAGGTAGCGCCGACGTACTCAACTGTAGCGCCGACCTACTCAGCGGTAGCGCCGACCTACCCAGCGGTAGCGTCGACCTACTAAGCGGTAGCGCCCACCTACTTAGCGGTGGCGCCGACCTACATAAAGGTAGCGCCGACCTACTAAAAGGTAACGCCGACCTACTTAGCGGTGGCGCCGACCTACTTAAAGGTAGCGCCGACCTACTAAAAGGTAGCGCCGATCTACTCAGCGGTAGCGCCGACCTACTAAGCGGTGGCGCCGACCTACTCAAAGTTAGCGCCGACCTACTAAAAGGTAGCGCCGACGTACTCAACTGTAGCGCCGACCTACTCAGCGGTAGCGCCGACCTACCCAGCGCTAGCGCCGACCTACCCAGCGTAGCGCCGACCTACTCAGCGGTAGCGCCGACCTACTCAGCGGTAGCGCCGACCGACCCAGCGGTAGCGCCGACCTACCCAGCGGTAGCGCCGACCTACTCAGCGGTAGCGCCGACCTACTAAAAGGTAGCGCCAACGTACTCAGAGGTAGCGCCGACTTACCCAGCGGTAGCGCCGACCTACCCAGCGGTAGCGCCGACCTACCCAGCGGTAGCGCCGACCTACTCAGCGGTAGCGCCGACCTACTCAGCGGTAGCGCCGACCTAACCAGCGGTAGCGCCGACCTACTAAAAGGTAGCGCCGACGTACTCAACTGTAGCGCCGACATACTCAGCGGTAGCGCCGACCTACTCAGCGGTAGCGCCGACCTACTCAGCGGTAGCGCCGACATACTTAGCGGTTGCGTCGACCTACTCAAAGGTAGCGCCGACCTACTCAAAGGTAGCGCCGACGTTCTCAGAGGTAGCGCCGACCTACTTAGCGGTAGCACCGACCTACCTAGCGGTAGCGCCGACCTATCCAGCGGTAGCGCCGACCTACTAAACGGTAGCGCCGACTTACCCAGAGGTAGCGCCGATCTACTCAGCGGTAGCGCCGAACTACTTAGCGGTGGCGAAGACCTACTAAAAGGTAGCGCTGACCTACTAAAAGGTAGCGCCGACGTACTCAGCGGTAGCGCCGACCTACTTAGCGGTGGCGCCGACGTACATAGCGGTTGCGCCAACCTACTCAAAGGTAGCGCCGACCTACTCAAAGGTAGCGCCGACGTTCTCAGAGGTAGCGCCGACCTACTAAACGGTAGCGCCGACTTACCCAGCGGTAGCGCCGACCTACTCAGCGGTAGCGCCGAACAACTTGGCAGTGGCGCAGACCTACTAAAAGGTAGCGCCGACCTACTAAAAGGTAGCGCCGACGTACTCAGCTGTAGCGCCGACATACTCAGCGGTAGCGCCGACCTACCCAGCGGTAGCGCCAACCTACCCGGCGGTAGCGCCAACCTACCCGGCGGTAGCGCCGAACTACCCAGCGGTAGCGTCGACCTACATAAAGGTAGCGCCGACCTACTAAAAGGTAGCGCCGACCTACTTAGCGGTGGCGCCGACCTACTTAAAGGTAGCGCCGACCTACTAAAAGGTAGCGCCGACGTACTCAGAGGTAGCGCCGACCTACCCAGCGGTAGCGCCGACCTACTCAAAGTTAACGCCGACCTACTAAAAGGTAGCGCCGACGTACTTAACTGTAGCGCCGACCTACTCAGCGGTAGCGCCGACCTACCCAGCGGTAGCGTCGACCTACTAAGCGGCAGCGCCGACCTACATAGCGGTGGCGCCGACCTACATAAAGGTAGCGCCGACCTACTAAAAGGTAGCGCCGACGTACTTAGCGGTTGCGCCGACCTACTCAAAGGTAGCGCCGACCTACTCAAAGGTAGCGCCGACGTTCTCAGAGGTAGCTCCGACCTACCCAGCGGTAGCGCCGACCTATCCAGCGGTAGCGCCGACCTACTAAACGGTAGCGCCGACTTACCCAGCGGTAGCGCCGACCTACTCAGCGGTAGCGCCGAACTACTTGGCGGTGGCGCAGACCTACTAAAAGGTAGCGCCGACCTACTAAAAGGTAGCGCCGACGTACTCAGAGGTAGCGCCAACCTACCCAGCGGTAGCGCCGACCTACTCAAAGTTAGCGCCGACCTACTAAAAGGTAGCGCCGACGTACTCAACTGTAGCGCCGACCTACTCAGCGGTAGCGCCGACCTACCCAGCGGTAGCGTCGACCTACTAAGCGGTAGCGCCGACCTACTTAGCGGTGGCGCCGACCTACATAAAGGTAGCGCCGACCTACTAAAAGGTAGCGCCGACCTACTTAGCGGTGGCGCCGACCTACTTAAAGGTAGCGCCGACCTACTAAAAGGTAGCGCCGATCTACTCAGCGGTAGTGCCGACCTACTAAGCGGTGGCGCCGACCTACTCAAAGTTAGCGCCGACCTACTAAAAGGTAGCGCCGACGTACTCAACTGTAGCGCCGACCTACTCAGCGGTAGCGCCGACCTACCCAGCGCTAGCGCCGACCTACCCAGCGTAGCGCCGACCTACTCAGCGGTAGCGCCGACCTACTCAGCGGTAGCGCTGACCGACCCAGCGGTAGCGCCGACCTACCCAGCGGTAGCGCCGACCTACTCAGCGGTAGCGCCGACCTACTAAAAGGTAGCGCCAACGTACTCAGAGGTAGCGCCGACCTACCCAGCGGTAGCGCCGACCTACCCAGCGGTAGCGCCGACCTACTCAGCGGTAGCGCCGACCTACTCAGCGGTAGCGCCGACCTAACCAGCGGTAGCGCCGACCTACTTAGCGGAGGCGCCGACCTACTCAAAGGTGGCGCCGACCTACTAAAAGGTAGCGCCGACCTACTAAAAGGTAGCGCCGACGTACTCAACTGTAGCGCCGACATACTCAGCGGTAGCGCCGACCTACTCAGCGGTAGCGCCGACCTACTCAGCGGTAGCGCCGACATACTTAGCGGTTGCGCCGACCTACTCAAAGGTAGCGCCGACCTACTCAAAGGTAGCGCCGACGTTCTCAGAGGTAGCGCCGACCTACTTAGCGGTAGCACCGACCTACCTAGCGGTAGCGCCGACCTATCCAGCGGTAGCGCCGACCTACTAAACGGTAGCGCCGACTTACCCAGAGGTAGCGCCGATCTACTCAGCGGTAGCGCCGAACTACTTAGCGGTGGCGAAGACCTACTAAAAGGTAGCGCTGACCTACTAAAAGGTAGCGCCGACGTACTCAGCGGTAGCGCCGACCTACTTAGCGGTGGCGCCGACGTACATAGCGGTTGCGCCAACCTACTCAAAGGTAGCGCCGACCTACTCAAAGGTAGCGCCGACGTTCTCAGAGGTAGCGCCGACCTACTAAACGGTAGCGCCGACTTACCCAGCGGTAGCGCCGACCTACTCAGCGGTAGCGCCGAACAACTTGGCAGTGGCGCAGACCTACTAAAAGGTAGCGCCGACATACTCAGCGTTAGCGCCGACCTACCCAGCGGTAGCGCCAACCTACCCGGCGGTAGCGCCAACCTACCCGGCGGTAGCGCTGAACTACCCAGCGGTAGCGTCGACCTACTAAGCGGTAGCGCCGACCTACTTAGCGGTGGCGTCGACCTACATAAAGGTAGCGCCGACCTACTAAAAGGTAGCGCCGACCTACTTAGCGGTGGCGCCGATCTACTTAAAGGTAGCGCCGACCTACTAAAAGGTAGCGCCGACGTACTCAGAGGTAGCGCCGACCTACCCAGCGGTAGCGCCGACCTACTCAAAGTTAACGCCGACCTACTAAAAGGTAGCGCCGACGTACTTAACTGTAGCGCCGACCTACTAAGCGGTAGCGCCGACCTACTTAGCGGTGGCGTCGACCTACATAAAGGTAGCGCCGACCTACTAAAAGGTAGCGCCGACCTACTTAGCGGTGGCGCCGATCTACTTAAAGGTAGCGCCGACCTACTAAAAGGTAGCGCCGACGTACTCAGAGGTAGCGCCGACCTACCCAGCGGTAGCGCCGACCTACTCAAAGTTAACGCCGACCTACTAAAAGGTAGCGCCGACGTACTTAACTGTAGCGCCGACCTACTCAGCGGTAGCGCCGACCTACCCAGTGGTAGCGTCGACCTACTAAGCGGCAGCGCCGACCTACTTAGCGGTGGCGCCGACCTACATACAGGTAGCGCCGACCTACTAAAAGGTAGCGCCGACCTACTTAGCGGTGGCGCCGACCTACTTAAAGGTAGCGCCGACCTACTAAAAGGTAGCGCCGATCTACTCAGCGGTAGCGCCGACCTACTAAGCGGTGGCGCCGACCTACTCAAAGTTAGCGCCGACCTACTAAAAGGTAGCGCCGACGTACTCAACTGTGGCGCCGACCTACTCAGCGGTAGCGCCGACCTACCCAGCGCTAGCGCCGACCTACCCAGCGGTAGCGCCGACCTACTCAGCGGTAGCGCCGACCTACTCAGCGGTAGCGCCGACCGACATAGCGGTAGCACCGACATACCCAGCGGTAGCGCCGACCTACTCAGCGGTAGCGCCGACCTACTAAAAGGTAGCGCCAACGTACTCAGAGGTAGCGCCGACCTACCCAGCGGTAGCGCCGACCTACCCAGCGGTAGCGCCGACCTACTCAGCGGTAGCGCCGACCTACTCAAAGTTAGCGCCGACCTACTAAAAGGTAGCGCCGACGTACTCAACTGTAGCGCCGACCTACTCAGCGGTAGCGCCAAACTACCCAGCGGTAGCGCCGACTTACCCGGCGGTAGAGCCGACCAACCCAGCGGTAGCGCCGACCTACCCAGCGGTAGTGCCGACCTACTTAGCGGTGACGCCGACCTACTAAAAGGTAGCGCCGACGTATTCAGAGGTAGCGCCGACCTACCCAGCGGTAGCGCCGAACTACTTAGCGGTAGCGCCGACCTACTCAGCGGTAGCGCCGACCTACCCAGCGATAGCGCCGAACTATTTAGCAGTGGCGCCGACCTACTAAAAGGTAGCGCCGACCAAATAAAAGGTAGCGCCGACCTACTCAGCGGTAGCGCCGAATTACTCAGCGTTAGCGCCGACCTACTCAGCGGTAGCGCCGACTTACTCAGCGGTAGCGCCGACCTAACCAGCGGTAGCGCCGACCTACTTAGCGGTGGCGCCGACCTACTCAAAGGTGGAGCCGACCTACTAAAAGGTAGCGCCGACCTACTAAAAGGTAGCGCCGACGTACTCAACTGTAGCGCCGACATACTCAGCGGTAGCGCCGACCTACTCAGCGGTAGCGCCGACCTACTCAGCGGTAGCGCCGACATACTTAGCGGTTGCGCCGACCTACTCAAAGGTAGCGCCGACCTACTCAAAGGTAGCGCCGACGTTCTCAGAGGTAGCGCCGACCTACTTAGCGGTAGCACCGACCTACCTAGCGGTAGCGCCGACCTATCCAGCGGTAGCGCCGACCTACTAAACGGTAGCGCCGACTTACCCAGAGGTAGCGCCGATCTACTCAGCGGTAGCGCCGAACTACTTAGCGGTGGCGAAGACCTACTAAAAGGTAGCGCTGACCTACTAAAAGGTAGCGCCGACGTACTCAGCGGTAGCGCCGACCTACTTAGCGGTGGCGCCGACGTACATAGCGGTTGCGCCAACCTACTCAAAGGTAGCGCCGACCTACTCAAAGGTAGCGCCGACGTTCTCAGAGGTAGCGCCGACCTACTAAACGGTAGCGCCGACTTACCCAGCGGTAGCGCCGACCTACTCAGCGGTAGCGCCGAACAACTTGGCAGTGGCGCAGACCTACTAAAAGGTAGCGCCGACCTACTAAAAGGTAGCGCCGACGTACTCAGCTGTAGCGCCGACATACTCAGCGGTAGCGCCGACCTACCCAGCGGTAGCGCCAACCTACCCGGCGGTAGCGCCAACCTACCCGGCGGTAGCGCCGAACTACCCAGCGGTAGCGTCGACCTACTAAGCGGTAGCGCCGACCTACTTAGCGGTGGCGTCGACCTACATAAAGGTAGCGCCGACCTACTAAAAGGTAGCGCCGACCTACTTAGCGGTGGCGCCGATCTACTTAAAGGTAGCGCCGACCTACTAAAAGGTAGCGCCGACGTACTCAGAGGTAGCGCCGACCTACCCAGCGGTAGCGCCAACCTACTCAAAGTTAACGCCGACCTACTAAAAGGTAGCGCCGACGTACTTAACTGTAGCGCCGACCTACTCAGCGGTAGCGCCGACCTACCCAGCGGTAGCGTCGACCTACTAAGCGGCAGCGCCGACCTACTTAGCGGTGGCGCCGACCTACATACAGGTAGCGCCGACCTACTAAAAGGTAGCGCCGACCTACTTAGCGGTGGCGCCGACCTACTTAAAGGTAGCGCCGACCTACTAAAAGGTAGCGCCGATCTACTCAGCGGTAGCGCCGACCTACTAAGCGGTGGCGCCGACCTACTCAAAGTTAGCGCCGACCTACTAAAAGGTAGCGCCGACGTACTCAACTGTGGCGCCGACCTACTCAGCGGTATCGCCGACCTACCCAGCGCTAGCGCCGACCTACCCAGCGGTAGCGCCGACCTACTCAGCGGTAGCGCCGACCTACTCAGCGGTAGCGCCGACCGACCCAGCGGTAGCGCCGACATACCCAGCGGTAGCGCCGACCTACTCAGCGGTAGCGCCGACCTACTAAAAGGTAGCGCCAACGTACTCAGAGGTAGCGCCGACCTACCCAGCGGTAGCGCCGACCTACCCAGCGGTGGCGCCGACCTACTCAGCGGTAGCGCCGACCTACTCAAAGTTAGCGCCGACCTACTAAAAGGTAGCGCCGACGTACTCAACTGTAGCGCCGACCTACTCAGCGGTAGCGCCGACCTACCCAGCGGTAGCGCCGAACTACCCAGCGGTAGCGCCGACTTACCCGGCGGTAGAGCCGACCAACCCAGCGGTAGCGCCGACCTACCCAGCGGTAGTGCCGACCTACTTAGCGGTGACGCCGACCTACTAAAAGGTAGCGCCGACGTATTCAGAGGTAGCGCCGACCTACCCAGCGGTAGCGCCGAACTACTTAGCGGTAGCGCCGACCTACTCAGCGGTAGCGCCGACCTACCCAGCGATAGCGCCGAACTATTTAGCAGTGGCGCCGACCTACTAAAAGGTAGCGCCGACCAAAAAAAAGGTAGCGCCGACCTACTCAGCGGTAGCGCCGAATTACTCAGCGTTAGCGCCGACCTACTCAGCGGTAGCGCCGACTTACTCAGCGTTAGCGCCGACCTACTCAGCGGTAGCGCCGACGTACTTAGCGGTTGCGCCGACCTACTCAAAGGTAGCGCCGACCTACTTAAAGGTAGCGCCGACGTTCTCAGAGGTAGCGCCGACATACTTAGCGGTTGCGCCAACCTACTCAAAGGTAGCGCCGACCTACTTAAAGGTAGCGCCGACGTTCTCAGAGGTAGCTCCGACCTACCCAGCGGTAGCGCTAACCTATCCAGCGGTAGCGCCGACCTATCCAGCGGTAGCGCCGACCTACTAAACGGTAGCGCCGACTTACCCAGCGGTAGCGCCGACCTACTCAGCGGTAGCGCCGAACTACTTGGCGGTGGCGCAGACCTACTAAAAGTTAGCGCCGACCTACTAAAAGGTAGCGCCGACCTACCCAGCGGTAGCGTCGACCTACTAAGCGGTAGCGCCGACCTACTTAGCGGTGGCGCCGACCTACATAAAGGTAGCGCCGACCTACTAAGCGGTAGCGCCGACCTACTAAGCGGTGGCGCCGACCTACTCAAAGTTAGCGCCGACCTACTAAAAGGTAGCGCCGACGTACTCAACTGTAGCGCCGACCTACTCAGCGGTAGCGCCGACCTACCCAGCGTTAGCGCCGACCTACTCAGCGGTAGCGCCGACCTGCTCAGCGGTAGCGCCGACCTACTCAGCGGTAGCGCCGACCGACCCAGCGGTAGCGCCGACCTACCCAGCGGTAGCGCCGACCTACTCAGCGGTAGCGCCGACCTACTAAAAGGTAGCGCCAACGTACTCAGAGGTAGCGCCGACCTACCCAGCGGTAGCGCCGACCTACCCAGCGGTAGCGCCGACCTACTCAGCGGTAGCGCCGACCTACTCAGCGGTAGCGCCGACCTAACCAGCGGTAGCGCCGACCTACTTAGCGGTGGCGCCGACCTACTCAAAGGTGGCGCCGACCTACTAAAAGGTAGCGCCGACCTACTAAAAGGTAGCGCCGACGTACTCAACTTTAGCGCCGACATACTCAGCGGTAGCGCCGACCTACTCAGCGGTAGCGCCGACCTACTCAGCGGTAGCGCCGACATACTTAGCGGTTGCGCCGACCTACTCAAAGGTAGCGCCGACCTACTCAAAGGTAGCGCCGACGTTCTCAGAGGTAGCGCCGACCTACTTAGCGGTGGCACCGACCTACCTAGCGGTAGCGCCGACCTATCCAGCGGTAGCGCCGACCTACTAAACGGTAGCGCCGACTTACCCAGAGGTAGCGCTGATCTACTCAGCGGTAGCGCCGAACTACTTAGCGGTGGCGCAGACCTACTAAAAGGTAGCGCCGACCTACTAAAAGGTAGCGCCGACGTACTCAGCGGTAGCGCCTATCTACTTAGCGGTGGCGCCGACGAACTTAGCGGTTGCGCGAACGTACTCAAAGTTAACGCCGACCTACTCAAATGTAGCGCTGACGTTCTCAGAGGTAGCGCCGACCTACTAAACGGTAGCGCCGACTTACCCAGCGGTAGCGCCGACCTACTCAGCGGTAGCGCCGAACTTCTTGGCGGTGGCGCAGACCTACTAAAAGGTAGCGCCGACCTACTAAAAGGTATCGCCGACGTACTCAGCTGTAGCGCCGACCTACTCAGCGGTAGCGCCGACCTACCCAGCGGTAGCGCCAACCTACCCGGCGGTAGCGCCAACCTACCTGGCGGTAGCGCCGAACTACCCAGCGGTAGCGTCGACCTACTAAGCGGTAGCGCCGACCTACTTAGCAGAGGCGTCGACCTACATAAAGGTAGCGCCGACCTACTAAAAGGTAGCGCCGACCTACTTAGCGGTGGCGCCGACCTACTTAAAGGTAGCGCCGACCTACTAAAAGGTAGCGCCGACGTACTCAGAGGTAGCGCCGACCTACCCAGCGGTAGCGCCGACCTACTCAAAGTTAGCGCCGACCTACTAAAAGGTAGCGCCGACGTACTCAACTGTAGCGCCGACCTACTCAGCGGTAGCGCCGACCTACCCAGCGGTAGCGTCGACCTACTAAGCGGTAGCGCCGACCTACTTAGCGGTGGCGCCGACCTACATAAAGGTAGCGCCGACCTACTAAAAGGTAGCGCCGACTTACTTAGCGGTGGCGCCGACCTACTTAAAGGTAGCGCCGACCTACTAAAAGGTAGCGCCGATCTACTCAGCGGTAGCGCCGACCTACTAAGCGGTGGCGCCGACCTACTCAAAGTTAGCGCCGACCTACTAAAAGGTAGCGCCGACGTACTCAACTGTGGCGCTGACCTTTTCAGCGGTAGCGCCGACCTACCCAGCGCTAGCGCCGACCTACCCAGCGCTAGCGCCGACCTACTCAGCGGTAGCGCCGACCTACTCAGCGGTAGCGCCGACCTACTCAGCGGTAGCGCCGACCGACCCAGCGGTAGCGCCAACATACCCAGCGGTAGCGCCGACCTACTCAGCGGTAGCGCCGACCTACTAAAAGGTAGCGCCAACGTACTCAGAGGTAGCGCCGACCTACCCAGCGGTAGCGCCGACCTACCCAGCGGTAGCGCCGACCTACTCAGCGGTAGCGCCGACCTACTAAAAGGTAGCGCCGACGTACTCAGAGGTAGCGCCGACCTACCCAGCGGTAGCGCCGACTTACCCAGTGGTAGCGCCGACCTACTCAGCGGTAGCGCCGACCTACTCACCGGTAGCGCCGACCTACCTAGCGGTAGCGCCGACCTACCAAGCGGTAGCGCCTACCTACCCAGCGGTAGCGCCGACCTAACAAGCGGTAGCGCCGACCTACTTAGCGGTGGCGCCGACCTACTCAAAGGTGGCGCCGACCTGGTAAAAGGTAGTGCCGACCTACTAAAAGGTAGCGCCGACGTGCTCAACTGTAGCGCCGACCTACTCAGCGGTAGCACCGACCTACCCAGCGGTAGCGCCGACATACCCGGCGGTAGCGCAAAACCTACCCGGCGGTAGCGCCGACATACCCAGCGGTAGCGTCGACCTACCCAGCGGTAGCGCCGAACTACTTGGCGGTGGCGCAGACCTACTAAAAGGTAGCGCCGACCTACTAAAAGGTAGCGCCGACATACCCAGCGGTAGCGTCGACCTACCCAGCGGTAGCGCCGACCTACTTAGCGGTGGCGCCGACCTACATAAAGGTAGCGCCGACCTACTAAAAGGTAGCGCCGACCTACTCAGAGGTAGCGCCGACCTACCCAGCGGTAGCGCCGACCTACCCAGCGGTAGCGCCGACCTACTCAGCGGTAGCGCCGACCTACCCAGCGGTAGCGCCGACCTACCCAGCGGTAGCGCCGTCTTACCAGCCGTCTTACCCGGCGGTAGCGCCGACCTACCCAGCGGTAGCGCCGACCTACCCAGCGGTAGTGCCGACCTACCACGCAGTAGCGCCGACCTACCCAGCGGTAGCGCCGACCTACTTAGCGGTGACGCCGACCTACTAAAAGGTAGCGCCGACGTATTCAGAGGTAGCGCCGACCTACCCAGCGGTAGCGCCGACCTACCCAGCGGTATCGCCGACCTACTCAGCGGTAGCGCCGACCTACCCAGCGGTAGCGCCGACCTACCCAGCGGTAGCGACGACTTACCCAGCGGTAGCGCCGACCTACTCAAAGGTAGCGCCGACCTACTAAAAGGTAGCGCCGACCTACTAAAAGGTAGCGCCGACGTACTCAACTGTAGCGCCGACCTACTCAGCGGTAGCACCGACCTACCCAGCGGTAGCGCCGACCTACCCAGCGGTAGCGCCGACCTACTCAGCGGTAGCGCCGACCGACCCAGCGGTAGCGCCGACATACCCAGCGGTAGCGCCGACCTACTCAGCGGTAGCGCCGACCTACTAAAAGGTAGCGCCAACGTACTCAGAGGTAGCGCCGACCTACCCAGCGGTAGCGCCGACCTACTCAGCGGTAGCGCCGACCTACTCAAAGTTAGCGCCGACCTACTAAAAGGTAGCGCCGACGTACTCAACTGTAGCGCCGACCTACTCAGCGGTAGCGCCGACCTACCCAGCGGTAGCGCCGAACTACCCAGCGGTAGCGCCGACTTACCCGGCGGTAGAGCCGACCAACCCAGCGGTAGCGCCGACCTACCCAGCGGTAGTGCCGACCTACTTAGCGGTGACGCCGACCTACTAAAAGGTAGCGCCGACGTATTCAGAGGTAGCGCCGACCTACCCAGCGGTAGCGCCGAACTACTTAGCGGTAGCGCCGACCTACTCAGCGGTAGCGCCGACCTACCCAGCGATAGCGCCGAACTATTTAGCAGTGGCGCCGACCTACTAAAAGGTAGCGCCGACCAAATAAAAGGTAGCGCCGACCTACTCAGCGGTAGCGCCGAATTACTCAGCGTTAGCGCCGACCTACTCAGCGGTAGCGCCGACTTACTCAGCGTTAGCGCCGACCTACTCAGCGGTAGCGCCGACGTACTTAGCGGTTGCGCCGACCTACTCAAAGGTAGCGCCGACCTACTTAAAGGTAGCGCCGACGTTCTCAGAGGTAGCGCCGACATACTTAGCGGTTGCGCCAACCTACTCAAAGGTAGCGCCGACCTACTCAAAGGTAGCGCCGACGTTCTCAGAGGTAGCTCCGACCTACCCAGCGGTAGCGCTAACCTATCCAGCGGTAGCGCCGACCTATCCAGCGGTAGCGCCGACCTACTAAACGGTAGCGCCGACTTACCCAGCGGTAGCGCCGACCTACTCAGCGGTAGCGCCGAACTACTTGGCGGTGGCGCAGACCTACTAAAAGTTAGCGCCGACCTACTAAAAGGTAGCGCCGACCTACTCAGCGGTAGCGCCGACCTACCCAGCGGTAGCGTCGACCTACTAAGCGGTAGCGCCGACCTACTTAGCGGTGGCGCCGACCTACATAAAGGTAGCGCCGACCTACTATAAGGTAGCGCCGACATACTTAGCGGTGGCGCCGACCTACTTAAAGGTAGCGCCGACCTACTAAAAGGTAGCGCCGATCTACTAAGCGGTAGCGCCGACCTACTAAGCGGTGGCGCCGACCTACTCAAAGTTAGCGCCGACCTACTAAAAGGTAGCGCCGACGTACTCAACTGTAGCGCCGACCTACTTAGCGGTAGCGCCGACCTACCCAGCGTTAGCGCCGACCTACCCAGCGGTAGCGCCGACCTGCTCAGCGGTAGCGCCGACCTACTCAGCGGTAGCGCCGACCGACCCAGCGGTAGCGCCGACCTACCCAGCGGTAGCGCCGACCTACTCAGCGGTAGCGCCGACCTACTAAAAGGTAGCGCCAACGTACTCAGAGGTAGCGCCGACCTACCCAGCGGTAGCGCCGACCTACCCAGCGGTAGCGCCGACCTACTCAGCGGTAGCGCCGACCTACTCAGCGGTAGCGCCGACCTAACCAGCGGTAGCGCCGACCTACTTAGCGGTGGCGCCGACCTACTCAAAGGTGGCGCCGACCTACTAAAAGGTAGCGCCGACCTACTAAAAGGTAGCGCCGACGTACTCAACTGTAGCGCCGACATACTCAGCGGTAGCGCCGACCTACTCAGCGGTAGCGCCGACCTACTCAGCGGTAGCGCCGACATACTTAGCGGTTGCGCCGACCTACTCAAAGGTAGCGCCGACCTACTCAAAGGTAGCGCCGACGTTCTCAGAGGTAGCGCCGACCTACTTAGCGGTAGCACCGACCTACCTAGCGGTAGCGCCGACCTATCCAGCGGTAGCGCCGACCTACTAAACGGTAGCGCCGACTTACCCAGAGGTAGCGCTGATCTACTCAGCGGTAGCGCCGAACTACTTAGCGGTGGCGCAGACCTACTAAAAGGTAGCGCCGACCTACTAAAAGGTAGCGCCGACGTACTCAGCGGTAGCGCCTATCTACTTAGCGGTGGCGCCGACGTACTTAGCGGTTGCGCGAACGTACTCAAAGTTAGCGCCGACCTACTCAAATGTAGCGCTGACGTTCTCAGAGGTAGCGCCGACCTACTAAACGGTAGCGCCGACTTACCCAGCGGTAGCGCCGACCTACTCAGCGGTAGCGCCGAACTACTTGGCGGTGGCGCAGACCTACTAAAAGGTAGCGCCGACCTACTAAAAGGTAGCGCCGACGTACTCAGCTGTAGCGCCGACCTACTCAGCGGTAGCGCCGACCTACCCAGCGGTAGCGCCGACGTACTCAGAGGTAGCGCCGACCTACCCAGCGGTAGCGCCGACCTACCCAGCGGTAGCGCCGACCTACTCAGCGGTTACGCCGACCTACCCAGCGGTGGCGCCGACCTACTTAGCGGTGGCGCCGACCTACTCAAAGGTAGCGCCGACCTCCTAAACGGTAGCTCCGACCTACCTAGCGGTAGCGCCGCTTTACCCAGCGGTAGCGCCGACCTACTCAGCGGTGGCGCTGACCTACTTAAAGGTAGCGACGACTTACTAAAAGGTAGCGCCGACCTGCTCAGCGGTAACGCCGACCTACCCAGCGGTAGCGGCGACCTACTTAACGGTGGCGCCGACCTACTCAAAGGTAGCGCCGACCTCCTAAACGGTACTAAAGGTAGCGCCGACGTACTCAGCGGTAGCGCCGACCTACCTAGCGGTAGCACCGACCTATCCAGAAGTAGCGCCGACCTACCCAGCGGTAGCGCCGACCCACTTAAAGATAGCGCCAACCTACTCAAAGGTAGCGCCGACGTACTCAGAGGTAGAGCCGACCTACTCAGCGGTAGCGGCGACCTACTTAGCGGTGGCGCCGACCTACTCAAAGGTAGCGCCGACCTCCTAAACGGTAGCGACGACGTACTCAGAGGTAGCGCTGACCTACCCAGCGGTAGCGCCGACTTACCCAGCGGTAGCGCCGACCTACTCAGCGGTGGCGCTGACCTACTTAAAGGTAGCGACGACTTACTAAAAGGTAGCGCCGACGTACTCAGAGGTAACGCGGACCTACCCAGCGGTAGCGCCGACCTACCCAGCGGTAGCGCCGACCTGCTCAGCGGTAACGCCGACCTACCCAGCGGTAGCGGCGACCTACTTAGCGGTAGCGCCGACCTACTAAAAGGTAGCGCCAACGTACTCAGAAGTAGCGCCAACCTACCTAGCGGTAGCGCCGACTTGCCCAGCGGTAGCGCCGACCTACCCAGCTGTAGCGGCGACCTACTTAGCGGTGGCGCCGACCTACTCAAAGGTAGCGCTGACCTCCTAAACGGTAACGCCGACATACTGAGAGGTAGCGCCGACTTACCCAGACTAGCGCCGACCTACTCAGCGGTGACGCTGAGCTACTTAAAGGTAGCGCCGACCTACTAAAAGGTAGCGCCGACGTACTCAGAGGTAGCGCCGACCTACCCAGCGGTAGCGCCGACCTACCCAGCGGTAGCGCCGACCTACCCAGCGGTGGCGCTGACCTACTCAAAGTTAGCGCCGAACTACTAAAAGGTAGCGCCGACCTACCCAGCGGTAGCGGCGACCTACTTAGCGGTGGCGCCGACCTACTCAAAGGTAGCGCGGACCTACTAAACGGTAGTGAGGACGTACTAAGAGGTAGCGCCGACCTACCCAGCGGTAGCGCCGACCTGCTCAGCGGTAACGCCGACCTACCCAGCGGTGGCGCTGACCTACTTAAAGGTAACGCCGTCCTACTAAAAGGTAGCGCCGACCTACCCAGCGGTAGCGCCGACCTACCCAGCGGTAGCGCCGACCTACCCAGCGGTAACGCCGACCTACCCAGCGGTAGCGGCGACGTACTTAGCGGTGGCGCCGACCTAATCAAAGATAGCGCCGACCTACTCAAAGGTAGCGCCGACGTACTCAGAGGTAGAGCCGACCTACTCAGCGGTAGCGCCGACCTACCCAGCGGTAGCGGCGACCTACTTAGCGGTGGCGCCGTTCTACTCAAAGGTAGCGCCGACCTCCTAAACGGTAGCGCCGACCTACCTAGCGGTAGCGCCGCTTTACCCAGCGGTAGCGCTGACCTACTCAGCGGTGGCGCCGACCTACTCAAAGGTAGCGCCGACCTCCTAAGCGGTAGCGCCGACGTACTCAGAGGTGGCGCCGACCTACCCAGCGGTAGCGCCGACTTACCCAGCGGTAGCGCAGACCTACTCAGCGGTGGCACTGACCTACTTAAAGGTAGCGCCGACTTACTAAAAGTTAGCGCCGACGTATTCAGCGGTAGCGCCGACCTACCTAGCGGTAGCGGCGACCTACTTAGAGGTGGCGTCGACCTACTCAAAGGGAGCGCCGACCTACTAAACGGTAGCGCCGACGTACTCAACGGTAGCGCCGACCTACCCAGTGGAAGCGCCCACTTACCCAGCGTAGCGCCGACCTACTCAGCGGTGGCGCTGACCTACTTAAAGGTAGCGCCGACCTACTAAACGGTAGCGCCGACGTACTCAGAGGTAGCGCCGACCTACCCAGCGGTAGCGCCGACCTACCCAGCGGTAGCGCCGACCTACTCAGCGGTTGCGCCGACCTACTCAGCGGTTACGCCGACCTACCCAGCGGTGGCGCCGACCTACTTAGCGGTGGCGCCGACCTACTCAAAGGTAGCGCCGACCTACTAAAAGGTAGCGCCAACGTACTCAGAGTTAGCGCCGACCTACCCAGCGGTAGCGTCGACCTACTTAGCGATGGCGCCGATCTACTCAAAGGAAGCGCGGACCTACTAAACGGTAGTGAGGACGTACTCAGAGGTAGCGCCGACCTACCCAGCTTTAGCGCCGACCTGCTCAGCGGTAACGCCGACCTACCCAGCGGTGGCACTGACCTACTTAAAGGTAGCGCCGTCCTACTAAAAGGTAGCGCCGACCTACCCAGCGGTAGCGCCGACCTACCCAGCGGTAGCGCCGACCTACCCAGCGGTAGCGCCGACCTACTCAGCGGTAGCGCCGAGCTACCCAGCGGTAGCGCCGACCTACCAAGCGGAAGCGCCGACCTACTTATCGGTGGCGCCGACCTACTCAAAAGTAGCGCCGACCTACTAAAAGGTAGCGCCGACGTACTCAGCGGTAGCGCCGACCTACCCAGCGGTAGCACCGACCTATCCAGAGGTAGCGCCGACCAACCCAGCGGTAGCGGCGACCTACTTAGCGGTGGCGTCGACCTACTCAAAGGGAGCGCCGACCTACTAAACGGTAGCGCCGACGTACTCAACGGTAGCGCCGACCTACCCAGCGGAAGCGCCGACCTACCCAGCGGTAGCGCCGACCTACTTAGCGGTGGCGCAGACCTACTCAAAGGTAGCGCCGACCTACTAAAAGGTAGCGCCGACATACTCAGAGGTAGCGCTCACCTACCCGGCAGTATGGCCGACCTACTCAGCGGTAGCGCCGACCTACTCAGCGGTAGCGCCGACTTACTCAGCGTTAGCGCCGACCTAAACAGCGGTAGCGCCGACTTACTCAGCGTTAGCGCCGACCTACTCAGCGGTAGCACCGACGTACTTAGCGGTGGCGCCGACCTACTCAAAGATAGCGCCGATCTACTCAAAGGTAGCGCCGACGTACTCAGAGGTAGAGCCGACCTACTCAGCGGTAGCGCCGACCTACCCAGCGGTAGCGGCGACCTACTTAGCGGTGGCGCCGACCTACTCAAAGGTAGCGCCGACCTCCTAAACGGTAGCGCCGACGTACTCAGAGGTAGCGCCGACCTACCCAGCGGTAGCGCCAACTTACCCAGCGGTAGCGCCGACCTACTCAGCGGTGGCGCTGACCTACTTAAAGGTAGCGACGACTTACTAAAAGGTAGCGCCGACGTACTCAGAGGTAGCGCGGACCTACCCAGCGGTGGCGCTGACCTACTTAAAGGTAGCGCCGTCCTACTAAAAGGTAGCGCCGCCCTACCCAGCGGTAGCGCCGACCTACGCAGCGGTAGCGCCGACCTACCCAGCGCTAACGCCGACCTACTCAGCGGTAGCGCCGACCTAACCAGCGGTAGCGCCGACCTACCCAGCGGTAGCGCCAACCTACCTAGCGGTAGCGCCGACTTGCCCAGCGGTAGCGCCGACCTACCCAGCTGTAGCGGCGACCTACTTAGCGGTGGCGCCGACCTACTCAAAGGTAGCGCTGACCTCCTAAACGGTAACGCCGACATACTGAGAGGTAGCGCCGACTTACCCAGACTAGCGCCGACCTACTCAGCGGTGACGCTGAGCTACTTAAAGGTAGCGCCGACCTACTAAAAGGTAGCGCCGACGTACTCAGAGGTAGCGCCGACCTACCCAGCGGTAGCGCCGACCTACCCAGCGGTAGCGCCGACCTACCCAGCGGTGGCGCTGACCTACTCAAAGTTAGCGCCGAACTACTAAAAGGTAGCGCCGACCTACCCAGCGGTAGCGGCGACCTACTTAGCGGTGGCGCCGACCTACTCAAAGGTAGCGCGGACCTACTAAACGGTAGTGAGGACGTACTAAGAGGTAGCGCCGACCTACCCAGCGGTAGCGCCGACCTGCTCAGCGGTAACGCCGACCTACCCAGCGGTGGCGCTGACCTACTTAAAGGTAACGCCGTCCTACTAAAAGGTAGCGCCGACCTACCCAGCGGTAGCGCCGACCTACCCAGCGGTAGCGCCGACCTACCCAGCGGTAACGCCGACCTACCCAGCGGTAGCGGCGACGTACTTAGCGGTGGCGCCGACCTAATCAAAGATAGCGCCGACCTACTCAAAGGTAGCGCCGACGTACTCAGAGGTAGAGCCGACCTACTCAGCGGTAGCGCCGACCTACCCAGCGGTAGCGGCGACCTACTTAGCGGTGGCGCCGTTCTACTCAAAGGTAGCGCCGACCTCCTAAACGGTAGCGCCGACCTACCTAGCGGTAGCGCCGCTTTACCCAGCGGTAGCGCTGACCTACTCAGCGGTGGCGCCGACCTACTCAAAGGTAGCGCCGACCTCCTAAGCGGTAGCGCCGACGTACTCAGAGGTGGCGCCGACCTACCCAGCGGTAGCGCCGACTTACCCAGCGGTAGCGCAGACCTACTCAGCGGTGGCACTGACCTACTTAAAGGTAGCGCCGACTTACTAAAAGTTAGCGCCGACGTATTCAGCGGTAGCGCCGACCTACCTAGCGGTAGCGGCGACCTACTTAGAGGTGGCGTCGACCTACTCAAAGGGAGCGCCGACCTACTAAACGGTAGCGCCGACGTACTCAACGGTAGCGCCGACCTACCCAGTGGAAGCGCCCACTTACCCAGCGTAGCGCCGACCTACTCAGCGGTGGCGCTGACCTACTTAAAGGTAGCGCCGACCTACTAAACGGTAGCGCCGACGTACTCAGAGGTAGCGCCGACCTACCCAGCGGTAGCGCCGACCTACCCAGCGGTAGCGCCGACCTACTCAGCGGTTGCGCCGACCTACTCAGCGGTTACGCCGACCTACCCAGCGGTGGCGCCGACCTACTTAGCGGTGGCGCCGACCTACTCAAAGGTAGCGCCGACCTACTAAAAGGTAGCGCCAACGTACTCAGAGTTAGCGCCGACCTACCCAGCGGTAGCGTCGACCTACTTAGCGATGGCGCCGATCTACTCAAAGGAAGCGCGGACCTACTAAACGGTAGTGAGGACGTACTCAGAGGTAGCGCCGACCTACCCAGCTTTAGCGCCGACCTGCTCAGCGGTAACGCCGACCTACCCAGCGGTGGCACTGACCTACTTAAAGGTAGCGCCGTCCTACTAAAAGGTAGCGCCGACCTACCCAGCGGTAGCGCCGACCTACCCAGCGGTAGCGCCGACCTACCCAGCGGTAGCGCCGACCTACTCAGCGGTAGCGCCGAGCTACCCAGCGGTAGCGCCGACCTACCAAGCGGAAGCGCCGACCTACTTATCGGTGGCGCCGACCTACTCAAAAGTAGCGCCGACCTACTAAAAGGTAGCGCCGACGTACTCAGCGGTAGCGCCGACCTACCCAGCGGTAGCACCGACCTATCCAGAGGTAGCGCCGACCAACCCAGCGGTAGCGGCGACCTACTTAGCGGTGGCGTCGACCTACTCAAAGGGAGCGCCGACCTACTAAACGGTAGCGCCGACGTACTCAACGGTAGCGCCGACCTACCCAGCGGAAGCGCCGACCTACCCAGCGGTAGCGCCGACCTACTTAGCGGTGGCGCAGACCTACTCAAAGGTAGCGCCGACCTACTAAAAGGTAGCGCCGACATACTCAGAGGTAGCGCTCACCTACCCGGCAGTATGGCCGACCT
The DNA here is from genome assembly GCA_949126835.1 of Anisus vortex. Lineage (NCBI taxonomy): Eukaryota > Metazoa > Mollusca > Gastropoda > Planorbidae > Anisus > Anisus vortex. The sequence continues at coordinate 78,916 of CASBPS010000136.1, forward strand.
ACTCAGCGGTAGCGCCGACCTACTCAGCGGTAGCGCCGACTTACTCAGCGTTAGCGCCGACCTAAACAGCGGTAGCGCCGACTTACTCAGCGTTAGCGCCGACCTACTCAGCGGTAGCACCGACGTACTTAGCGGTGGCGCCGACCTACTCAAAGATAGCGCCGATCTACTCAAAGGTAGCGCCGACGTACTCAGAGGTAGAGCCGACCTACTCAGCGGTAGCGCCGACCTACCCAGCGGTAGCGGCGACCTACTTAGCGGTGGCGCCGACCTACTCAAAGGTAGCGCCGACCTCCTAAACGGTAGCGCCGACGTACTCAGAGGTAGCGCCGACCTACCCAGCGGTAGCGCCAACTTACCCAGCGGTAGCGCCGACCTACTCAGCGGTGGCGCTGACCTACTTAAAGGTAGCGACGACTTACTAAAAGGTAGCGCCGACGTACTCAGAGGTAGCGCGGACCTACCCAGCGGTGGCGCTGACCTACTTAAAGGTAGCGCCGTCCTACTAAAAGGTAGCGCCGCCCTACCCAGCGGTAGCGCCGACCTACGCAGCGGTAGCGCCGACCTACCCAGCGCTAACGCCGACCTACTCAGCGGTAGCGCCGACCTAACCAGCGGTAGCGCCGACCTACCCAGCGGTAGCGCCGACCTACCCAGCGGTAGCGCCGACCTGCTCAGCGGTAACGCCGACCTACCCAGCGGTAGCGGCGACCTACTTAGCGGTGGCGCCGACCTACTCAAAGGTAGCGCCGACCTCCTAAACGGTAGCAATGACGTACTCAGAGGTGGCGCCGACCTACCCAGCGGTAGCGCCGACTTACCCAGCGGTAGCGCCGACCTTTTCAGCGGTGGCGCTGACCTACTTAAAGGTAGCGCCGACTTACTAAAAGGTAGCGCCGACGTACTCAGAGGTAGCGCGGACCTACCCAGCGGTAGCGCCGACCTGCTCAGCGGTAATGCCGATCTACCCAGCGGTAGCGCCGACCAACCCAGCGGTAGCGCCCACCTACCCAGCGGTAGCGCCGACCTGCTCAGCGGTAACGCCGACTTACCCAGCGTTAGCGGCGACCTACTTAGCGGTGGCGCCGACCTACTCAAAGGTAGCGCCGACCTCCTAAATGGTAGCGCCGACGTACTCAGAGGTAGCGCCGACCTACCCAGCGTTAGCGCCGACTTACCTAGCGGTAGCGCCGACCTTTTCAGCGGTGGCGCTGACCTACTTAAAGGAAGCGCCGACTTACTAAAAGGTAGCGCCGACCTCCTAAACGGTAGCGCGTACCTACCCAGCGGTAGCGCCGACCTACCCAGCGGTAGCGCCGACCTGCTCAGCGGTAATGCCGACCTACCCAGCGGTAGCGCCGACCTATTCAGTGGTAGCGCCGACCTACTTAGCGGTGGCGCCGACCTACTCAAAGGTAGCGCCGACCTACTCAAAGGTAGCGCCGACGTACTCAGAGGTAGAGCCGACCTACTCAGCGGTAGCGCCGACCTACCCAGCGGTAGCGGCGACCTATTTAACGGTAGCGCGGACCTACTCAACGGTAGCGCCGACCTACCCAGCGGTAGCGCCGACCTACCCAGCGGTGGCGTTGACCTACTTAAAGTTAGCGCCGAACTACTAAAAGGTAGCGCCGACCTACCCAGCGGTAGCGGCGACCTACTTAGCGGTGGCGCCGACCTACTCAAAGGTAGCGCGGACCTACTAAACGGTAGTGAGGACGTACTCAGAGGTAGCGCCGACCTACCCAGCGGTAGCGCCGACCTACCCAGCGGTAGCGCCGACCTGCTCAGCGGTAACGCCGACCTACCCAGCGGTGGCGCTGACCTACTTAAAAATAGCGCCGTCCTACTAAAAGTTAGCGCCGACCTACCCAGCGGTAGCGCCGACCTACCCAGCGGTAGCTCTAACCTACCCAGCGGTAGCGCCGACCTACTCAGCGGTAGCGCTGACCTACCCAGCGGTAGCGCCGACCTACCCAGCGGTAGCGCCGACCTACTTAGCGGTGGTGCAGACCTACTCAAAGGTAGCGCCGACCTACTAAAAGGTAGCGCCGACGTACTCATAGGTAGCGCTCACCTACCCGGCAGTAGCGCCGACCTACTCAGCGGTAGCGCCGACCTACTCAGCGGTAGCGCCGACCTACCCAGCGGTGGTGCTGACCTACTTAAAGGTAGCGCCGACTTACTAAAAGGTAGCGCCGACTTACCCAGCGGTAGCGCCGACCTACTCAGCGGTGGCGCTGACCTACTTAAAGGTAGCGACGACTTACTAAAAGGTAGCGCCGACGTACTCAGAGGTAACGCGGACCTACCCAGCGGTAGCGCCGACCTACCCAGCGGTAGCGCCGACCTGCTTAGCGGTAACGCCGACCTACCCAGCGGTAGCGGCGACCTACTTAGCGGTAGCGCCGACCTACTAAAAGGTAGCGCCAACGTACTCAGAAGTAGCGCCAACCTACCTAGCGGTAGCGCCGACTTGCCCAGCGGTAGCGCCGACCTACCCAGCTGTAGCGGCGACCTACTTAGCGGTGGCGCCGACCTACTCAAAGGTAGCGCTGACCTCCTAAACGGTAACGCCGACATACTGAGAGGTAGCGCCGACTTACCCAGACTAGCGCCGACCTACTCAGCGGTGACGCTGAGCTACTTAAAGGTAGCGCCGACCTACTAAAAGGTAGCGCCGACGTACTCCGAGGTAGCGCCGACCTACCCAGCGGTAGCGCCGACCTACCCAGCGGTAGCGCCGACCTACCCAGCGGTGGCGCTGACCTACTCAAAGTTAGCGCCGAACTACTAAAAGGTAGCGCCGACCTACCCAGCGGTAGCGGCGACCTACTTAGCGGTGGCGCCGACCTACTCAAAGGTAGCGCGGACCTACTAAACGGTAGTGAGGACGTACTAAGAGGTAGCGCCGACCTACCCAGCGGTAGCGCCGACCTGCTCAGCGGTAACGCCGACCTACCTAAATAGCGGTGGCGCTGACCTACTTAAAGGTAACGCCGTCCTACTAAAAGGTAGCGCCGACCTACCCAGCGGTAGCGCCGACCTACCCAGCGGTAGCGCCGACCTACCCAGCGGTAACGCCGACCTACCCAGCGGTAGCGGCGACGTACTTAGCGGTGGCGCCGACCTAATCAAAGATAGCGCCGACCTACTCAAAGGTAGCGCCGACGTACTCAGAGGTAGAGCCGACCTACTCAGCGGTAGCGCCGACCTACCCAGCGGTAGCGGCGACCTACTTAGCGGTGGCGCCGTTCTACTCAAAGGTAGCGCCGACCTCCTAAACGGTAGCGCCGACCTACCTAGCGGTAGCGCCGCTTTACCCAGCGGTAGCGCCGACCTACTCACCGTTTGCGCCGACCTACTCAAAGGTAGCGCCGACCTCCTAAGCGGTAGCGCCGACGTACTCAGAGGTGGCGCCGACCTACCCAGCGGTAGCGCCGACTTACCCAGCGGTAGCGCCGACCTACTCAGCGGTGGCACTGACCTACTTAAATGTAGCGCCGACTTACTAAAAGTTAGCGCCGACGTATTCAGCGGTAGCGCCGACCTACCTAGCGGTAGCGGCTACCTACTTAGAGGTGGCGTCGACCTACTCAAAGGGAGCGCCGACCTACTAAACGGTAGCGCCGACGTACTCAACGGTAGCGCCGACCTACCCAGTGGAAGCGCCCACTTACCCAGCGTAGCGCCGACCTACTCAGCGGTGGCGCTGACCTACTTAAAGGTAGCGCCGACCTACTAAACGGTAGCGCCGACGTACTCAGAGGTAGCGTTGACCTACCCAGCGGTAGCGCCGACCTACCCAGCGGTAGCGCCGACCTACTCAGCGGTTACGCCGACCTACCCAGCGGTGGCGCCGACCTACTTAGCGGTGGCGCCGACCTACTCAAAGGTAGCGCCGACCTACTAAAAGGTAGCGCCAACGTACTCAGAGTTAGCGCCGACCTACCCAGCGGTAGCGTCGACCTACTTAGCGATGGCGCCGATCTACTCAAAGGAAGCGCGGACCTACTAAACGGTAGTGAGGACGTACTCAGAGGTAGCGCCGACCTACCCAGCTTTAGCGCCGACCTGCTCAGCGGTAACGCCGACCTACCCAGCGGTGGCACTGACCTACTTAAAGGTAGCGCCGTCCTACTAAAAGGTAGCGCCGACCTACCCAGCGGTAGCGCCGACCTACCCAGCGGTAGCGCCGACCTACCCAGCGGTAGCGCCGACCTACTCAGCGGTAGCGCCGAGCTACCCAGCGGTAGCGCCGACCTACCAAGCGGAAGCGCCGACCTACTTATCGGTGGCGCCGACCTACTCAAAAGTAGCGCCGACCTACTAAAAGGTTGCGCCGACGTACTCAGCGGTAGCGCCGACCTACCCAGCGGTAGCACCGACCTATCCAGAGGTAGCGCCGACCAACCCAGCGGTAGCGGCGACCTACTTAGCGGTGGCGTCGACCTACTCAAAGGGAGCGCCGACCTACTAAACGGTAGCGCCGACGTACTCAACGGTAGCGCCGACCTACCCAGCGGAAGCGCCGACCTACCCAGCGGTAGCGCCGACCTACTTAGCGGTGGCGCAGACCTACTCAAAGGTAGCGCCGACCTACTAAAAGGTAGCGCCGACATACTCAGAGGTAGCGCTCACCTACCCGGCAGTATGGCCGACCTACTCAGCGGTAGCGCCGACCTACTCAGCGGTAGCGCCGACTTACTCAGCGTTAGCGCCGACCTAAACAGCGGTAGCGCCGACTTACTCAGCGTTAGCGCCGACCTACTCAGCGGTAGCACCGACGTACTTAGCGGTGGCGCCGACCTACTCAAAGATAGCGCCGATCTACTCAAAGGTAGCGCCGACGTACTCAGAGGTAGAGCCGACCTACTCAGCGGTAGCGCCGACCTACCCAGCGGTAGCGGCGACCTACTTAGCGGTGGCGCCGACCTACTCAAAGGTAGCGCCGACCTCCTAAACGGTAGCGCCGACGTACTCAGAGGTAGCGCCGACCTACCCAGCGGTAGCGCCAACTTATCCAGCGGTAGCGCCGACCTACTCAGCGGTGGCGCTGACCTACTTAAAGGTAGCGACGACTTACTAAAAGGTAGCGCCGACGTACTCAGAGGTAGCGCGGACCTACCCAGCGGTAGCGCCGACCTGCTCAGCGGTAACGCCGACCTACCCAGCGGTGGCGCTGACCTACTTAAAGGTAGCGCCGTCCTACTAAAAGGTAGCGCCGCCCTACCCAGCGGTAGCGCCGACCTACGCAGCGGTAGCGCCGACCTACCCAGCGCTAGCGCCGACCTACTCAGCGGTAGCGCCGACCTAACCAGCGGTAGCGCCGACCTACCCAGCGGTAGCGCCGACCTACCCAGCGGTAGCGCCGACCTGCTCAGCGGTAACGCCGACCTACCCAGCGGTAGCGGCGACCTACTTAGCGGTGGCGCCGACCTACTCAAAGGTAGCGCCGACCTCCTAAACGGTAGCGCCGACGTACTCAGAGGTGGCGCCGACCTACCCAGCGGTAGCGCCGACTTACCCAGCGGTAGCGCCGACCTTTTCAGCGGTGGCGCTGACCTACTTAAAGGTAGCGCCGACTTACTAAAAGGTAGCGCCGACGTACTCAGAGGTAGCGCGGACCTACCCAGCGGTAGCGCCGACCTGCTCAGCGGTAATGCCGATCTACCCAGCGGTAGCGCCGACCAACCCAGCGGTAGCGCCCACCTACCCAGCGGTAGCGCCGACCTGCTCAGCGGTAACGCCGACTTACCCAGCGTTAGCGGCGACCTACTTAGCGGTGGCGCCGACCTACTCAAAGGTAGCGCCGACCTCCTAAACGGTAGCGCCGACGTACTCAGAGGTAGCGCCGACCTACCCAGCGTTAGCGCCGACTTACCTAGCGGTAGCGTCGACCTTTTCAGCGGTGGCGCTGACCTACTTAAAGGAAGCGCCGACTTACTAAAAGGTAGCGCCGACCTCCTAAACGGTAGCGCGTACCTACCCAGCGGTAGCGCCGACCTACCCAGCGGTAGCGCCGACCTGCTCAGCGGTAATGCCGACCTACCCAGCGGTAGCGCCGACCTATTCAGTGGTAGCGCCGACCTACTTAGCGGTGGCGCCGACCTACTCAAAGGTAGCGCCGACCTACTCAAAGGTAGCGCCGACGTACTCAGAGGTAGAGCCGACCTACTCAGCGGTAGCGCCGACCTACCCAGCGGTAGCGGCGACCTATTTAACGGTAGCGCGGACCTACTCAACGGTAGCGCCGACCTATTACCAGCGGTAGCGCCGACCTACCCAGCGGTGGCGTTGACCTACTTAAAGTTAGCGCCGAACTACTAAAAGGTAGCGCCGACCTACCCAGCGGTAGCGGCGACCTACTTAGCGGTGGCGCCGACCTACTCAAAGGTAGCGCGGACCTACTAAACGGTAGTGAGGACGTACTCAGAGGTAGCGCCGACCTACCCAGCGGTAGCGCCGACCTACCCAGCGGTAGCGCCGACCTGCTCAGCGGTAACGCCGACCTACCCAGCGGTGGCGCTGACCTACTTAAAAATAGCGCCGTCCTACTAAAAGTTAGCGCCGACCTACCCAGCGGTAGCGCCGACCTACCCAGCGGTAGCTCTAACCTACCCAGCGGTAGCGCCGACCTACTCAGCGGTAGCGCTGACCTACCCAGCGGTAGCGCCGACCTACCCAGCGGTAGCGCCGACCTACTTAGCGGTGGTGCAGACCTACTCAAAGGTAGCGCCGACCTACTAAAAGGTAGCGCCGACGTACTCATAGGTAGCGCTCACCTACCCGGCAGTAGCGCCGACCTACTCAGCGGTAGCGCCGACCTACTCAGCGGTAGCGCCGACCTACCCAGCGGTGGTGCTGACCTACTTAAAGGTAGCGGCGACTTACTAAAAGGTAGCGCCGACGTACTCAGAGGTAGCGCGGACCTACCCAGCGGTAGCGCCGACCTACCCAGCGGTAGCGCCGACCTACCCAGCGGTAGCGCCGACCTACGTAGCGGTGGCGCTGACCTACTTAAAGGTGGCGCCGACCTACTAAAAGGTAGCGCCGACGTACTCAGCGGTAGCGCCGACCTACCTAGCGGTAGCACCGACCTATCCAGAGGTAGCGCCGACCTACCCAGCGGTAGCGCCGACCTACCCAGCGGTAGCGCCGACCTACTCAGCGGTTACGCCGACCTACCCAGCGGTGGCGCCGACCTACTTAGCGGTGGCGCCGACCTACTCAAAGGTAGCGCCGACCTACTAAAAGGTAGCGCCAACCTTTTTTAGAGTTAGCGCCGACCTACCCAGCGGTAGCGGCGACCTACTTAGCGGTGGCGCCGATCTACTCAAAGGTAGCGCGGACCTACTAAACGGTAGTGAGGACGTACTCAGAGGTAGTGCCGACCTACCCAGCGGTAGCGCCGACCTGCTCAGCGGTAACGCCGACCTACCCAGCGGTGGCGCTGACCTACTTAAAGGTAGCGCCGTCCTACTAAAAGGTAGCGCCGACCTACCCAGCGGTAGCGCCGACCTACTCAGCGGTAGCGCCGACCTACCCAGCGCTGGCGCCGACCTACCCAGCGGTAGCGCCGACCTACTTAGCGGTGGCGCAGACCTACTCAAAGGTAGTGCCGACCTACTAAAAGGTAGCGCCGACGTACTCAGAGGTAGCGCTCACCTACCCGGCAGTAGCGCCGACCTACTCAGCGGTAGCGCCGACCTACTCAGCGGTAGCGCCGACTTACTCAGCGTTAGCGCCGACCTCAACAGCGGTAGCGCCGACTTACTCAGCGTTAGCGTCGACCTACTCAGCGGTAGCACCGACGTACTTAGCGGTGGCGCCGACCCACTTAAAGATAGCGCCAACCTACTCAAAGGTAGCGCCGACGTACTCAGAGGTAGAGCCGACCTACTCAGCGGTAGCGGCGACCTACTTAGCGGTGGCGCCGACCTACTCAAAGTTCGCGCCGACCTCCTAAACGGTAGCGACGACGTACTCAGAGGTAGCGCTGACCTACCCAGCGGTAGCGCCGACTTACCCAGCGGTAGCTTCGACCTACTCAGCGGTGGCGCTGACCTACTTAAAGGTAGCGACGACTTACTAAAAGGTAGCGCCGACGTACTCAGAGGTAACGCGGACCTACCCAGCGGTAGCGCCGACCTACCCAGCGGTAGCGCCGACCTGCTCAGCGGTAACGCCGACCTACCCAGCGGTAGCGGCGACCTACTTAGCTGTAGCGCCGACCTACTAAAAGGTAGCGCCAACGTACTCAGAAGTAGCGCCAACCTACCTAGCGGTAGCGCCGACTTGCCCAGCGGTAGCGCCAACCTATCCAGCGGTAGCGCCGACCTACCCAGCTGTAGCGGCGACCTACTTAGCGGTGGCGCCGACCTACTCAAAGGTAGCGCCGACCTACTAAAAGGTAGCGTCGACATACTCAGCGGTAGCGCCGACCTACCCAGCGGTAGCGCCGACCTACTTAGCGGTGGCGCAGACCTACTCAAAGGTAGCGCCGACCTACTATAAGGTAGCGCCGAAGTACTCAGAGGTAGCGCTCACCTACCCGGCAGTAGCGCCGACCTACTCAGCGGTAGCGCCGACCTACTCAGCGGTAGCGCCGACTTACTCAGCGTTAGCGCCGACCTAAACAGCGGTAGCGCCGACTTACTCAGCGTTAGCGTCGACCTACTCAGCGGTAGCACCGACGTACTTAGCGGTGGCGCCGACCTACTCAAAGATAGCGCCGACCTACTCAAAGGTAGCGCCGACGTACTCAGAGGTAGAGCCGACCTACTCAGCGGTAGCGCCGACCTACCCAGCGGTAGCGGCAACCTACTTAGCGGTGGCGCCGACCTACTCAAAGGTAGCGCCGACCTCCTAAACGGTAGCGCCGACCTACCTAGCGGTAGCGCCGCTTTACCCAGCGGTAGCGCCGACCTACTCAGCGGTGGCGCTGACCTACTTAAAGGTAGCGACGACTTACTAAAAGGTAGCGCCGACCTGCTCAGCGGTAACGCCGACCTACCCAGCGGTAGCGGCGACCTACTTAACGGTGGCGCCGACCTACTCAAAGGTAGCGCCGACCTCCTAAACGGTAGCGCCGACGTACTCAGAGGTGGCGCCGACCTACCCAGCGGTAGCGCCGACTTACCCAGCGGTAGCGCCGACCTACTCAGCGGTGGCACTGACCTACTTAAAGGTAGCGCCGACTTACTAAAAGGTAGCGCCAACGTACTCAGAGGTAGCGCGGACCTACCCAGCGGTAGCGCCGACCTACCCAGCGGTAGCGCCGACCTGCTCAGCGGTAACGCCGACCTACCCAGCGGTAGCGCCGACCTACCCAGCGGTAGCGCCGACCTACCCAGCGGTAGCGCCGACCTACCCAGCGGTAGCGCCGACCTACTTAGCGGTGGCGCCGACCTACTCAAAGGTGGCGCCGACCTACTAAAAGGTAGCGCCGACGTACTCAGCGGTAGCGCCGACCTACCTAGTGGTAGCACCGACCTATCCAGAAGTAGCGCCGACCTACCCAGCGGTAGCGCCGACCTACCCAGCGGTAGCGCCGACCTACTCAGCGGTTACGCCGACCTACCCAGCGGTGGCGCCGACCTACTAAAAGGTAGCGCCAACGTACTCAGAGTTAGCGCCGACCTACCCAGCGGTAGCGGCGACCTACTTAGCGGTGGCGCCGATCTACTCAAAGGTAGCGCGGACCTACTAAACGGTAGTGAGGACGTACTCAGAGGTAGCGCCGACCTACCTAGCGGTAGCGTCGACCTGCTCAGCAGTAACTCCGACCTACCCAGCGGTGGCGCTGACCTACTTAAAGGTAGCGCCGTCCTACTAAAAGGTAGCGCCGACCTACCCAACGGTAGCGCCGACCTACTCAGCGGTAGCGCCGACCTACTCAGCGGTAGCGCCGACTTACTCAGCGTTAGCGCCGACCTAAACAGCGGTAGCGCCGACTTACTCAGCGTTAGCGTCGACCTACTCAGCGGTAGCACCGACGTACTTAGCGGTGGCGCCGACCCACTTAAAGATAGCGCCAACCTACTCAAAGGTAGCGCCGACGTACTCAGAGGTAGAGCCGACCTACTCAGCGGTAGCGGCGACCTACTTAGCGGTGGCGCCGACCTACTCAAAGGTAGCGCCGACCTCCTAAACGGTAGCGACGACGTACTCAGAGGTAGCGCTGACCTACCCAGCGGTAGCGCCGACTTACCCAGCGGTAGCGCCGACCTACTTAAAGGTAGCGACGACTTACTAAAAGGTAGCGCCGACGTACTCAGAGGTAACGCGGACCTACCCAGCGGTAGCGCCGACCTAACCAGCGGTAGCGCCGACCTGCTCAGCGGTAACGCCGACCTACCCAGCGGTGGCGCTGACCTACTTAAAAATAGCGCCGTCCTACTAAAAGTTAGCGCCGACCTACCCAGCGGTAGCGCCGACCTACCCAGCGGTAGCTCTAACCTACCCAGCGGTAGCGCCGACCTACTCAGCGGTAGCGCTGACCTACCCAGCGGTAGCGCCGACCTACCCAGCGGTAGCGCCGACCTACTTAGCGGTGGTGCAGACCTACTCAAAGGTAGCGCCGACCTACTAAAAGGTAGCGCCGACGTACTCAGAGGTAGCGCTCACCTACCCGGCAGTAGCGCCGACCTACTCAGCGGTAGCGCCGACCTACTCAGCGGTAGCGCCGACCTACCCAGCGGTGGTGCTGACCTACTTAAAGGTAGCGCCGACTTACTAAAAGGTAGCGCCGACGTACTCAGAGGTAGCGCGGACCTACCCAGCGGTAGCGCCGACCTACCCAGCGGTAGCGCCGACCTACCCAGCGGTAGCGCCGACCTACGTAGCGGTGGCGCTGACCTACTTAAAGGTGGCGCCGACCTACTAAAAGGTAGCGCCGACGTACTCAGCGGTAGCGCCGACCTACCTAGCGGTAGCACCGACCTATCCAGAGGTAGCGCCGACCTACCCAGCGGTAGCGCCGACCTACCCAGCGGTAGCGCCGACCTACTCAGCGGTTACGCCGACCTACCCAGTGGTGGCGCCGACCTACTTAGCGGTGGCGCCGACCTACTCAAAGGTAGCGCCGACCTACTAAAAGGTAGCGCCAACGTTTTCAGAGTTAGCGCCGACCTACCCAGCGGTAGCGGCGACCTACTTAGCGGTGGCGCCGATCTACTCAAAGGTAGCGCGGACCTACTAAACGGTAGTGAGGACGTACTCAGAGGTAGCGCCGACCTACCCAGCGGTAGCGCCGACCTGCTCAGCGGTAACGCCGACCTACCCAGCGCTGGCGCCGACCTACCCAGCGGTAGCGCCGACCTACTTAGCGGTGGCGCAGACCTACTCAAAGGTAGTACCGACCTACTAAAAGGTAGCGCCGACGTACTCAGAGGTAGCGCTCACCTACCCGGCAGTAGCGCCGACCTACTCAGCGGTAGCGCCGACCTACTCAGCGGTAGCGCCGACTTACTCAGCGTTAGCGCCGACCTCAACAGCGGTAGCGCCGACTTACTCAGCGTTAGCGTCGACCTACTCAGCGGTAGCACCGACGTACTTAGCGGTGGCGCCGACCCACTTAAAGATAGCGCCAACCTACTCAAAGGTAGCGCCGACGTACTCAGAGGTAGAGCCGACCTACTCAGCGGTAGCGGCGACCTACTTAGCGGTGGCGCCGACCTACTCAAAGTTCGCGCCGACCTCCTAAACGGTAGCGACGACGTACTCAGAGGTAGCGCTGACCTACCCAGCGGTAGCGCCGACTTACCCAGCGGTAGCTTCGACCTACTCAGCGGTGGCGCTGGCCTACTTAAAGGTAGCGACGACTTACTAAAAGGTAGCGCCGACGTACTCAGAGGTAACGCGGACCTACCCAGCGGTAGCGCCGACCTACCCAGCGGTAGCGCCGACCTGCTCAGCGGTAACGCCGACCTACCCAGCGGTAGCGGCGACCTACTTAGCTGTAGCGCCGACCTACTAAAAGGTAGCGCCAACGTACTCAGAAGTAGCGCCAACCTACCTAGCGGTAGCGCCGACTTGCCCAGCGGTAGCGCCAACCTATCCAGCGGTAGCGCCGACCTACCCAGCTGTAGCGGCGACCTACTTAGCGGTGGCGCCGACCTACTCAAAGGTAGCGCTGACCTCCTAAACGGTAGCGCCGACATACTGAGAGGTAGCGCCGACCTACCCAGCGGTAGCGCCGACCTACTTAGCGGTGGCGCCGACCTACTCAAAAGTAGCGCCGACCTACTAAAAGGTAGCGCCGACATACTCAGCGGTAGCGCCGACCTACTCAAAGGGAGCGCCGACCTATCCAGAGGTAGCGCCGACCTACCCAGCGGTAGCGGCGACCTACTTAGCGGTGGCGTCGACCTACTCAAAGGGAGCGCCGACCTAATAAACGGTAGCGCCGACGTACTCAACGGTATCGCCGACCTACCCAGCGGAAGCGCCCACTTACCCAGCGTAGCGCCGACCTACTCAGCGGTGGCGCGGAGCTACTTAAAGGTAGCGCCGACCTACTAAAAGGTAGCGCCGACGTACTCAGAGGTAGCGCCGACCTTTTCAGCGGTAGCGCCGACCTACCCAGCGGTAGCGCCGACCTACCCAGCGGTGGCGCTGACCTACTCAAAGTTAGCGCCGAACTACTAAAAGGTAGCGCCGACCTACCCAGCGGTAGCGGCGACCTACTTAGCGGTGGCGCCGACCTACTCAAAGGTAGCGCGGACCTACTAAACGGTAGTGAAGACGTACTCAGAGGTAGCGCCGACCTACCCAGCGGTAGCGCCGACCTGCTCAGCGGTAACGCCGACCTACCCAGCGGTGGCGCTGACCTACTTAAAGGTAACGCCGTCCTACTAAAAGGTAGCGCCGACCTACCCAGCGGTAGCGCCGACCTACCCAGCGGTAGCGCCGACCTGCTCCGCGGTAACGCCGACCTACACAGCGGTGGCGCTGACCTACTTAAAAATAGCGCCGTCCTACTAAAAGTTAGCGCCGACCTACCCAGCGGTAGCGCCGACCTACCCAGCGGTAGCTCTAACCTACCCAGCGGTAGCGCCGACCTACTCAGCGGTAGCGCTGACCTACCCAGCGGTAGTGCCGACCTACCCAGCGGTAGCGCCGACCTACTTAGCGGTGGTGCAGACCTACTCAAAGGTAGCGCCGACCTACTAAAAGGTAGCGCCGACGTACTCAGAGGTAGCGCTCACCTACCCGGCAGTAGCGCCGACCTACTCAGCGGTAGCGCCGACCTACTCAGCGGTAGCGCCGACCTACCCAGCGGTGGTGCTGACCTACTTAAAGGTAGCGCCGACTTACTAAAAGGTAGCGCCGAAGTACTCAGAGGTAGCGCGGACCTACCCAGCGGTAGCGCCGACCTACCCAGCGGTAGCGCCGACCTACCCAGCGGTAGCGCCGACCTACGTAGCGGTGGCGCTGACCTACTTAAAGGTGGCGCCGACCTACTAAAAGGTAGCGCCGACGTACTCAGCGGTAGCGCCGACCTACCTAGCGGTAGCACCGACCTATCCAGAGGTAGCGCCGACCTACCCAGCGGTAGCGCCGACCTACCCAGCGGTAGCGCCGACCTACTCAGCGGTTACGCCGACCTACCCAGCGGTGGCGCCGGCCTACTTAGCGGTGGCGCCGACCTACTCAAAGGTAGCGCCGACCTACTAAAAGGTAGCGCCAACGTTTTCAGAGTTAGCGCCGACCTACCCAGCGGTAGCGGCGACCTACTTAGCGGTGGCGCCGATCTACTCAAAGGTAGCGCGGACCTACTAAACGGTAGTGAGGACGTACTCAGAGGTAGCGCCGACCTACCCAGCGGTAGCGCCGACCTGCTCAGCGGTAACGCCGACCTACCCAGCGGTGGCGCTGACCTACTTAAAGGTAGCGCCGTCCTACTAAAAGGTAGCGCCGACCTACCCAGCGGTAGCGCCGACCTACTCAGCGGTAGCGCCGACCTACCCAGCGCTGGCGCCGACCTACCCAGCGGTAGCGCCGACCTACTTAGCGGTGGCGCAGACCTACTCAAAGGTAGTGCCGACCTACTAAAAGGTAGCGCCGACGTACTCAGAGGTAGCGCTCACCTACCCGGCAGTAGCGCCGACCTACTCAGCGGTAGCGCCGACCTACTCAGCGGTAGCGCCGACTTACTCAGCGTTAGCGCCGACCTCAACAGCGGTAGCGCCGACTTACTCAGCGTTAGCGTCGACCTACTCAGCGGTAGCACCGACGTACTTAGCGGTGGCGCCGACCCACTTAAAGATAGCGCCAACCTACTCAAAGGTAGCGCCGACGTACTCAGAGGTAGAGCCGACCTACTCAGCGGTAGCGGCGACCTACTTAGCGGTGGCGCCGACCTACTCAAAGTTCGCGCCGACCTCCTAAACGGTAGCGTTGACGTACTCAGAGGTAGCGCTGACCTACCCAGCGGTAGCGCCGACTTACCCAGCGGTAGCTTCGACCTACTCAGCGGTGGCGCTGACCTTCTTAAAGGTAGCGACGACTTACTAAAAGGTAGCGCCGACGTACTCAGAGGTAACGCGGACCTACCCAGCGGTAGCGCCGACCTACCCAGCGGTAGCGCCGACCTGCTCAGCGGTAACGCCGACCTACCCAGCGGTAGCGGCGACCTACTTAGCTGTAGCGCCGACCTACTAAAAGGTAGCGCCAACGTACTCAGAAGTAGCGCCAACCTACCTAGCGGTAGCGCCGACTTGCCCAGCGGTAGCGCCAACCTATCCAGCGGTAGCGCCGACCTACCCAGCTGTAGCGGCGACCTACTTAGCGGTGGCGCCGACCTACTCAAAAGTAGCGCTGACCTCCTAAACGGTAGCGCCGACATACTGAGAGGTAGCGCCGACCTACCCAGCGGTAGCGCCGACCTACTTAGCGGTGGCGCCGACCTACTCAAAGGTAGCGCCGACCTACTAAAAGGTAGCGCCGACATACTCAGCGGTAGCGCCGACCTACTCAAAGGGAGCGCCGACCTATCCAGAGGTAGCACCGACCTACCCAGCGGTAGCGGCGACCTACTTAGCGGTGGCGTCGACCTACTCAAAGGGAGCGCCGACCTAATAAACGGTAGCGCCGACGTACTCAACGGTATCGCCGACCTACCCAGCGGAAGCGCCCACTTACCCAGCGTAGCGCCGACCTACTCAGCGGTGGCGCGGAGCTACTTAAAGGTAGCGCCGACCTACTAAAAGGTAGTGCCGACGTACTCAGAGGTAGCGCCGACCTACCCAGCGGTAGCGCCGACCTACCCAGCGGTAGCGCCGACCTACCCAGCGGTGGCGCTGACCTACTCAAAGTTAGCGCCGAACTACTAAAAGGTAGCGCCGACCTACCCAGCGGTAGCGGCGACCTACTTAGCGGTGGCGCCGACCTACTCAAAGGTAGCGCGGACCTACTAAACGGTAGTGAAGACGTACTCAGAGGTAGCGCCGACCTACCCAGCGGTAGCGCCGACCTGCTCAGCGGTAACGCCGACCTACCCAGCGGTGGCGCTGACCTACTTAAAGGTAACGCCGTCCTACTAAAAGGTAGCGCCGACCTACCCAGCGGTAGCGCCGACCTACCCAGCGGTAGCGCCGACCTACCCAGCGGTAGCGCCGACATACTCAGCGGTAGCGCCTACTTACTCAGCGTTAGCGCCGACCTAAACAGCGGTAGCGCCGACTTACTCAGCGTTAGCGTCGACCTACTCAGCGGTAGCACCGACGTACTTAGCGGTGGCGCCGACCTACTTAAAGATAGCGCCGACCTTCTCAAAGGTAGCGCCGACGTACTCAGAGGTAGAGCCGACCTACTCAGCGGTAGCGCCGACCTACCCAGCGGTAGCGGCGACCTACTTAGCGGTGGCGCCGACCTACTCAAAGGTAGCGCCGACCTCCTAAACGGTAGCGCCGACCTACCTATCGGTAGCGCCGCTTTACCCAGCGGTAGCGCCGACCTACTCAGCGGTGGCGCTGACCTACTTAAAGGTAGCGACGACTTACTAAAAGGTAGCGCCGACGTACTTAGAGGTAGCGCGGACCTACCCAGCGGTAGCGCCGACCTACCCAGCGGTAGCGCCGACCTGCTCAGCGGTAACGCCGACCTACCCAGCGGTAGCGGCGACCTACTTAGCGGTGGCGCCGACCTACTCAAAGGTAGCGCCGACCTCCTAAACGGTAGCGCCGACGTACTCAGAGGTGGCGCCGACCTACCCAGCGGTAGCGCCGACTTACCCAGCGGTAGCGCCGACCTACTCAGCGGTGGCACTGACCTACTTAAAGGTAGCGCCGACTTACTAAAAGGTAGCGCCGACGTACTCAGGGATAGCGCGGACCTACCCAGCGGTAGCGCCGACCTACCCAGCGGTAGCGCCGACCGCTCAGCGGTAACGCCGACCTACCCAGCGGTAGCGCCGACCTACCCAGCGGTAGCGCCGACCTACCCAGCGGTAGCGCCGACCTACTTAGCGGTGGCGCCGACCTACTCAAAGGTGGCGCCGACCTACTAAAAGGTAGCGCCGACGTACTCAGCGTTAGCGCCGACCTAAACAGCGGTAGCGCCGACTTACTCAGCGTTAGCGTCGACCTACTCAGCGGTAGCACCGACGTACTTAGCGGTGGCGCCGACCCACTTAAAGATAGCGCCAACCTACTCAAAGGTAGCGCCGACGTACTCAGAGGTAGAACCGACCTACTCAGCGGTAGCGGCGACCTACTTAGCGGTGGCGCCGACCTACTCAAAGGTCGCGCCGACCTCCTAAACGGTAGCGACGACGTACTCAGAGGTAGCGCTGACCTACCCAGCGGTAGCGCCGACTTACCCAGCGGTAGCGCCGACCTACTCAGCGGTGGCGCTGACCTACTTAAAGGTTGCGACGACTTACTAAAAGGTAGCGCCGACGTACTCAGAGGTAACGCGGACCTACCCAGCGGTAGCGCCGTACTACCCAGCGGTAGCGCCGACCTGCTCAGCGGTAACGCCGACCTACCCAGCGGTAGCGGCGACCTACTTAGCGGTAGTGCCGACCTACTAAAAGGTAGCGCCAACGTACTCAGAAGTAGCGCCAACCTACCTAGCGGTAGAGGCGACTTGCCCAGCGGTAGCGCCAACCTATCCAGCGGTAGCGCCGACCTACCCAGCTGTAGCGGCGACCTACTAAGCGGTGGCGCCGACCTACTCAAAGGTAGCGCTGACCTCCTAAACGGTAGCGCCGACATACTGAGAGGTAGCGCCGACCTACCCAGCGGTAGCGCCGACCTACTTAGCGGTGGCGCCGACCTACTCAAAGGTAGCGCTGACCTACTAAATGGTAGCGCCGACATACTCACCGGTAGCGCCGACCTACTCAAAGGGAGCGCCGACCTATCCAGAGGTAGCGCCGACCTACCCAGCGGTAGCGGCGACCTACTTAGCGGTGGCGTCGACCTACTCAAAGGGAGCGCCGACCTAATAAACGGTAGCGCCGACGTACTCAACGGTAGCGCCGATCTACCCAGCGGAAGCGCCCACTTACCCAGCGTAGCGCCGACCTACTCAGCGGTGGCGCTGAGCTACTTAAAGGTAGCGCCGACCTACTAAAAGGTAGCGCCGACCTACTAAAAGGTAGCGCCGACGTACTCAGAGGTAGCGCCGACCTACCCAGCGGTAGCGCCGACCTACCCAGCGGTAGCGCCGACCTACCCAGCGGTGGCGCTGACCTACTCAAAGTTAGCGCCGAACTACTAAAAGGTAGCGCCGACCTACCCAGCGGTAGCGGCGACCTACTTAGCGGTGGCGCCGACCTACTCAAAGGTAGCGCGGACCTACTAAACGGTAGTGAGGACGTACTCAGAGGTAGCGCCGACCTACCCAGCGGTAGCGCCGACCTGCTCAGCGGTAACGCCGACCTACCCAGCGGTGACGCTGACCTACTTAAAGGTAACGCCGTCCTACTAAAAGGTAGCGCCGACCTACCCAGCGGTAGCGCCGACCTACCCAGCGGTAGCGCCGACCTACCCAGCGGTAGCGCCGACCTACTCAGCGGTAGCGCCTACTTACTCAGCGTTAGCGCCGACCTAAACAGCGGTAGCGCCGACTTACTCAGCGTTAGCGTCGACCTACTCAGCGGTAGCACCGACGTACTTAGCGGTGGCGCCGACCTACTCAAAGATAGCGCCGACCTACTCAAAGGTAGCGCCGACGTACTCAGAGGTAGAGCCGACCTACTCAGCGGTAGCGCCGACCTACCCAGCGGTAGCGGCAACCTACTTAGCGGTGGCGCCGACCTACTCAAAGGTAGCGCCGACCTCCTAAACGGTAGCGCCGACCTACCTAGCGGTAGCGCCGCTTTACCCAGCGGTAGCGCCGACCTACTCAGCGGTGGCGCTGACCTACTTAAAGGTAGCGACGACTTACTAAAAGGTAGCGCCGACCTGCTCAGCGGTAACGCCGACCTACCCAGCGGTAGCGCCGACCTAAACGGTATCGCCGACGTACTCAGAGGTGGCGCCGACCTACCCAGCGGTAGCGCCGACTTACCCAGCGGTAGCGCCGACCTACTCAGCGGTGGCACTGACCTACTTAAAGGTAGCGCCGACTTACTAAAAGGTAGCGCCAACGTACTCAGAGGTAGCGCGGACCTACCCAGCGGTAGCGCCGACCTACCCAGCGGTAGCGCCGACCTGCTCAGCGGTAACGCCGACCTACCCAGCGGTAGCGCCGACCTACCCAGCGGTAGCGCCGACCTACCCAGCGGTAGCGCCGACCTACCCAGCGGTAGCGCCGACCTACTTAGCGGTGGCGTCGACCTACTCAGCGGTAGCACCGACGTACTTAGCGGTGGCGCCGACCCACTTAAAGATAGCGCCAACCTACTCAAAGGTAGCGCCGACGTACTCAGAGGTAGAGCCGACCTACTCAGCGGTAGCGGCGACCTACTTAGCGGTGGCGCCGACCTACTCAAAGGTAGCGCCGACCTCCTAAACGGTAGCGACGACGTACTCAGAGGTAGCGCTGACCTACCCAGCGGTAGCGCCGACTTACCCAGCGGTAGCGCCGACCTACTTAAAGGTAGCGACGACTTACTAAAAGGTAGCGCCGACGTACTCAGAGGTAACGCGGACCTACCCAGCGGTAGCGCCGACCTAACCAGCGGTAGCGCCGACCTGCTCAGCGGTAACGCCGACCTACCCAGCGGTGGCGCTGACCTACTTAAAAATAGCGCCGTCCTACTAAAAGTTAGCGCCGACCTACCCAGCGGTAGCGCCGACCTACCCAGCGGTAGCTCTAACCTACCCAGCTGTAGCGCCGACCTACTCAGCGGTAGCGCTGACCTACCCAGCGGTAGCGCCGACCTACCCAGCGGTAGCGCCGACCTACTTAGCGGTGGTGCAGACCTACTCAAAGGTAGCGCCGACCTACTAAAAGGTAGCGCCGACGTACTCAGAGGTAGCGCTCACCTACCCGGCAGTAGCGCCGACCTACTCAGCGGTAGCGCCGACCTACTCAGCGGTAGCGCCGACCTACCCAGCGGTGGTGCTGACCTACTTAAAGGTAGCGCCGACTTACTAAAAGGTAGCGCCGACGTACTCAGAGGTAGCGCGGACCTACCCAGCGGTAGCGCCGACCTACCCAGCGGTAGCGCCGACCTACCCAGCGGTAGCGCCGACCTACGTAGCGGTGGCGCTGACCTACTTAAAGGTGGCGCCGACCTACTAAAAGGTAGCGCCGACGTACTCAGCGGTAGCGCCGACCTACCTAGCGGTAGCACCGACCTATCCAGAGGTAGCGCCGACCTACCCAGCGGTAGCGCCGACCTACCCAGCGGTAGCGCCGACCTACTCAGCGGTTACGCCGACCTACCCAGTGGTGGCGCCGACCTACTTAGCGGTGGCGCCGACCTACTCAAAGGTAGCGCCGACCTACTAAAAGGTAGCGCCAACGTTTTCAGAGTTAGCGCCGACCTACCCAGCGGTAGCGGCGACCTACTTAGCGGTGGCGCCGATCTACTCAAAGGTAGCGCGGACCTACTAAACGGTAGTGAGGACGTACTCAGAGGTAGCGCCGACCTACCCAGCGGTAGCGCCGACCTGCTCAGCGGTAACGCCGACCTACCCAGCGCTGGCGCCGACCTACCCAGCGGTAGCGCCGACCTACTTAGCGGTGGCGCAGACCTACTCAAAGGTAGTACCGACCTACTAAAAGGTAGCGCCGACGTACTCAGAGGTAGCGCTCACCTACCCGGCAGTAGCGCCGACCTACTCAGCGGTAGCGCCGACCTACTCAGCGGTAGCGCCGACTTACTCAGCGTTAGCGCCGACCTCAACAGCGGTAGCGCCGACTTACTCAGCGTTAGCGTCGACCTACTCAGCGGTAGCACCGACGTACTTAGCGGTGGCGCCGACCCACTTAAAGATAGCGCCAACCTACTCAAAGGTAGCGCCGACGTACTCAGAGGTAGAGCCGACCTACTCAGCGGTAGCGGCGACCTACTTAGCGGTGGCGCCGACCTACTCAAAGTTCGCGCCGACCTCCTAAACGGTAGCGACGACGTACTCAGAGGTAGCGCTGACCTACCCAGCGGTAGCGCCGACTTACCCAGCGGTAGCTTCGACCTACTCAGCGGTGGCGCTGGCCTACTTAAAGGTAGCGACGACTTACTAAAAGGTAGCGCCGACGTACTCAGAGGTAACGCGGACCTACCCAGCGGTAGCGCCGACCTACCCAGCGGTAGCGCCGACCTGCTCAGCGGTAACGCCGACCTACCCAGCGGTAGCGGCGACCTACTTAGCTGTAGCGCCGACCTACTAAAAGGTAGCGCCAACGTACTCAGAAGTAGCGCCAACCTACCTAGCGGTAGCGCCGACTTGCCCAGCGGTAGCGCCAACCTATCCAGCGGTAGCGCCGACCTACCCAGCTGTAGCGGCGACCTACTTAGCGGTGGCGCCGACCTACTCAAAGGTAGCGCTGACCTCCTAAACGGTAGCGCCGACATACTGAGAGGTAGCGCCGACCTACCCAGCGGTAGCGCCGACCTACTTAGCGGTGGCGCCGACCTACTCAAAGGTAGCGCCGACCTACTAAAAGGTAGCGCCGACATACTCAGCGGTAGCGCCGACCTACTCAAAGGGAGCGCCGACCTATCCAGAGGTAGCGCCGACCTACCCAGCGGTAGCGGCGACCTACTTAGCGGTGGCGTCGACCTACTCAAAGGGAGCGCCGACCTAATAAACGGTAGCGCCGACGTACTCAACGGTATCGCCGACCTACCCAGCGGAAGCGCCCACTTACCCAGCGTAGCGCCGACCTACTCAGCGGTGGCGCGGAGCTACTTAAAGGTAGCGCCGACCTACTAAAAGGTAGCGCCGACGTACTCAGAGGTAGCGCCGACCTTTTCAGCGGTAGCGCCGACCTACCCAGCGGTAGCGCCGACCTACCCAGCGGTGGCGCTGACCTACTCAAAGTTAGCGCCGAACTACTAAAAGGTAGCGCCGACCTACCCAGCGGTAGCGGCGACCTACTTAGCGGTGGCGCCGACCTACTCAAAGGTAGCGCGGACCTACTAAACGGTAGTGAAGACGTACTCAGAGGTAGCGCCGACCTACCCAGCGGTAGCGCCGACCTGCTCAGCGGTAACGCCGACCTACCCAGCGGTGGCGCTGACCTACTTAAAGGTAACGCCGTCCTACTAAAAGGTAGCGCCGACCTACCCAGCGGTAGCGCCGACCTACCCAGCGGTAGCGCCGACCTGCTCCGCGGTAACGCCGACCTACACAGCGGTGGCGCTGACCTACTTAAAAATAGCGCCGTCCTACTAAAAGTTAGCGCCGACCTACCCAGCGGTAGCGCCGACCTACCCAGCGGTAGCTCTAACCTACCCAGCGGTAGCGCCGACCTACTCAGCGGTAGCGCTGACCTACCCAGCGGTAGTGCCGACCTACCCAGCGGTAGCGCCGACCTACTTAGCGGTGGTGCAGACCTACTCAAAGGTAGCGCCGACCTACTAAAAGGTAGCGCCGACGTACTCAGAGGTAGCGCTCACCTACCCGGCAGTAGCGCCGACCTACTCAGCGGTAGCGCCGACCTACTCAGCGGTAGCGCCGACCTACCCAGCGGTGGTGCTGACCTACTTAAAGGTAGCGCCGACTTACTAAAAGGTAGCGCCGAAGTACTCAGAGGTAGCGCGGACCTACCCAGCGGTAGCGCCGACCTACCCAGCGGTAGCGCCGACCTACCCAGCGGTAGCGCCGACCTACGTAGCGGTGGCGCTGACCTACTTAAAGGTGGCGCCGACCTACTAAAAGGTAGCGCCGACGTACTCAGCGGTAGCGCCGACCTACCTAGCGGTAGCACCGACCTATCCAGAGGTAGCGCCGACCTACCCAGCGGTAGCGCCGACCTACCCAGCGGTAGCGCCGACCTACTCAGCGGTTACGCCGACCTACCCAGCGGTGGCGCCGGCCTACTTAGCGGTGGCGCCGACCTACTCAAAGGTAGCGCCGACCTACTAAAAGGTAGCGCCAACGTTTTCAGAGTTAGCGCCGACCTACCCAGCGGTAGCGGCGACCTACTTAGCGGTGGCGCCGATCTACTCAAAGGTAGCGCGGACCTACTAAACGGTAGTGAGGACGTACTCAGAGGTAGCGCCGACCTACCCAGCGGTAGCGCCGACCTGCTCAGCGGTAACGCCGACCTACCCAGCGGTGGCGCTGACCTACTTAAAGGTAGCGCCGTCCTACTAAAAGGTAGCGCCGACCTACCCAGCGGTAGCGCCGACCTACTCAGCGGTAGCGCCGACCTACCCAGCGCTGGCGCCGACCTACCCAGCGGTAGCGCCGACCTACTTAGCGGTGGCGCAGACCTACTCAAAGGTAGTGCCGACCTACTAAAAGGTAGCGCCGACGTACTCAGAGGTAGCGCTCACCTACCCGGCAGTAGCGCCGACCTACTCAGCGGTAGCGCCGACCTACTCAGCGGTAGCGCCGACTTACTCAGCGTTAGCGCCGACCTCAACAGCGGTAGCGCCGACTTACTCAGCGTTAGCGTCGACCTACTCAGCGGTAGCACCGACGTACTTAGCGGTGGCGCCGACCCACTTAAAGATAGCGCCAACCTACTCAAAGGTAGCGCCGACGTACTCAGAGGTAGAGCCGACCTACTCAGCGGTAGCGGCGACCTACTTAGCGGTGGCGCCGACCTACTCAAAGTTCGCGCCGACCTCCTAAACGGTAGCGTTGACGTACTCAGAGGTAGCGCTGACCTACCCAGCGGTAGCGCCGACTTACCCAGCGGTAGCTTCGACCTACTCAGCGGTGGCGCTGACCTTCTTAAAGGTAGCGACGACTTACTAAAAGGTAGCGCCGACGTACTCAGAGGTAACGCGGACCTACCCAGCGGTAGCGCCGACCTACCCAGCGGTAGCGCCGACCTGCTCAGCGGTAACGCCGACCTACCCAGCGGTAGCGGCGACCTACTTAGCTGTAGCGCCGACCTACTAAAAGGTAGCGCCAACGTACTCAGAAGTAGCGCCAACCTACCTAGCGGTAGCGCCGACTTGCCCAGCGGTAGCGCCAACCTATCCAGCGGTAGCGCCGACCTACCCAGCTGTAGCGGCGACCTACTTAGCGGTGGCGCCGACCTACTCAAAAGTAGCGCTGACCTCCTAAACGGTAGCGCCGACATACTGAGAGGTAGCGCCGACCTACCCAGCGGTAGCGCCGACCTACTTAGCGGTGGCGCCGACCTACTCAAAGGTAGCGCCGACCTACTAAAAGGTAGCGCCGACATACTCAGCGGTAGCGCCGACCTACTCAAAGGGAGCGCCGACCTATCCAGAGGTAGCACCGACCTACCCAGCGGTAGCGGCGACCTACTTAGCGGTGGCGTCGACCTACTCAAAGGGAGCGCCGACCTAATAAACGGTAGCGCCGACGTACTCAACGGTATCGCCGACCTACCCAGCGGAAGCGCCCACTTACCCAGCGTAGCGCCGACCTACTCAGCGGTGGCGCGGAGCTACTTAAAGGTAGCGCCGACCTACTAAAAGGTAGCGCCGACGTACTCAGAGGTAGCGCCGACCTACCCAGCGGTAGCGCCGACCTACCCAGCGGTAGCGCCGACCTACCCAGCGGTGGCGCTGACCTACTCAAAGTTAGCGCCGAACTACTAAAAGGTAGCGCCGACCTACCCAGCGGTAGCGGCGACCTACTTAGCGGTGGCGCCGACCTACTCAAAGGTAGCGCGGACCTACTAAACGGTAGTGAAGACGTACTCAGAGGTAGCGCCGACCTACCCAGCGGTAGCGCCGACCTGCTCAGCGGTAACGCCGACCTACCCAGCGGTGGCGCTGACCTACTTAAAGGTAACGCCGTCCTACTAAAAGGTAGCGCCGACCTACCCAGCGGTAGCGCCGACCTACCCAGCGGTAGCGCCGACCTACCCAGCGGTAGCGCCGACATACTCAGCGGTAGCGCCTACTTACTCAGCGTTAGCGCCGACCTAAACAGCGGTAGCGCCGACTTACTCAGCGTTAGCGTCGACCTACTCAGCGGTAGCACCGACGTACTTAGCGGTGGCGCCGACCTACTTAAAGATAGCGCCGACCTTCTCAAAGGTAGCGCCGACGTACTCAGAGGTAGAGCCGACCTACTCAGCGGTAGCGCCGACCTACCCAGCGGTAGCGGCGACCTACTTAGCGGTGGCGCCGACCTACTCAAAGGTAGCGCCGACCTCCTAAACGGTAGCGCCGACCTACCTATCGGTAGCGCCGCTTTACCCAGCGGTAGCGCCGACCTACTCAGCGGTGGCGCTGACCTACTTAAAGGTAGCGACGACTTACTAAAAGGTAGCGCCGACGTACTTAGAGGTAGCGCGGACCTACCCAGCGGTAGCGCCGACCTACCCAGCGGTAGCGCCGACCTGCTCAGCGGTAACGCCGACCTACCCAGCGGTAGCGGCGACCTACTTAGCGGTGGCGCCGACCTACTCAAAGGTAGCGCCGACCTCCTAAACGGTAGCGCCGACGTACTCAGAGGTGGCGCCGACCTACCCAGCGGTAGCGCCGACTTACCCAGCGGTAGCGCCGACCTACTCAGCGGTGGCACTGACCTACTTAAAGGTAGCGCCGACTTACTAAAAGGTAGCGCCGACGTACTCAGGGATAGCGCGGACCTACCCAGCGGTAGCGCCGACCTACCCAGCGGTAGCGCCGACCGCTCAGCGGTAACGCCGACCTACCCAGCGGTAGCGCCGACCTACCCAGCGGTAGCGCCGACCTACCCAGCGGTAGCGCCGACCTACTTAGCGGTGGCGCCGACCTACTCAAAGGTGGCGCCGACCTACTAAAAGGTAGCGCCGACGTACTCAGCGTTAGCGCCGACCTAAACAGCGGTAGCGCCGACTTACTCAGCGTTAGCGTCGACCTACTCAGCGGTAGCACCGACGTACTTAGCGGTGGCGCCGACCCACTTAAAGATAGCGCCAACCTACTCAAAGGTAGCGCCGACGTACTCAGAGGTAGAACCGACCTACTCAGCGGTAGCGGCGACCTACTTAGCGGTGGCGCCGACCTACTCAAAGGTCGCGCCGACCTCCTAAACGGTAGCGACGACGTACTCAGAGGTAGCGCTGACCTACCCAGCGGTAGCGCCGACTTACCCAGCGGTAGCGCCGACCTACTCAGCGGTGGCGCTGACCTACTTAAAGGTTGCGACGACTTACTAAAAGGTAGCGCCGACGTACTCAGAGGTAACGCGGACCTACCCAGCGGTAGCGCCGTACTACCCAGCGGTAGCGCCGACCTGCTCAGCGGTAACGCCGACCTACCCAGCGGTAGCGGCGACCTACTTAGCGGTAGTGCCGACCTACTAAAAGGTAGCGCCAACGTACTCAGAAGTAGCGCCAACCTACCTAGCGGTAGAGGCGACTTGCCCAGCGGTAGCGCCAACCTATCCAGCGGTAGCGCCGACCTACCCAGCTGTAGCGGCGACCTACTAAGCGGTGGCGCCGACCTACTCAAAGGTAGCGCTGACCTCCTAAACGGTAGCGCCGACATACTGAGAGGTAGCGCCGACCTACCCAGCGGTAGCGCCGACCTACTTAGCGGTGGCGCCGACCTACTCAAAGGTAGCGCTGACCTACTAAATGGTAGCGCCGACATACTCACCGGTAGCGCCGACCTACTCAAAGGGAGCGCCGACCTATCCAGAGGTAGCGCCGACCTACCCAGCGGTAGCGGCGACCTACTTAGCGGTGGCGTCGACCTACTCAAAGGGAGCGCCGACCTAATAAACGGTAGCGCCGACGTACTCAACGGTAGCGCCGATCTACCCAGCGGAAGCGCCCACTTACCCAGCGTAGCGCCGACGTACTCAGAGGTAGCGCCGACCTACCCAGCGGTAGCGCCGACCTACCCAGCGGTAGCGCCGACCTACCCAGCGGTGGCGCTGACCTACTCAAAGTTAGCGCCGAACTACTAAAAGGTAGCGCCGACCTACCCAGCGGTAGCGGCGACCTACTTAGCGGTGGCGCCGACCTACTCAAAGGTAGCGCGGACCTACTAAACGGTAGTGAGGACGTACTCAGAGGTAACGCCGACCTACCCAGCGGTAGCGCCGACCTGCTCAGCGGTAACGCCGACCTACCCAGCGGTGACGCTGACCTACTTAAAGGTAACGCCGTCCTACTAAAAGGTAGCGCCGACCTACCCAGCGGTAGCGCCGACCTACCCAGCGGTAGCGCCGACCTACCCAGCGGTAGCGCCGACCTACTCAGCGGTAGCGCCTACTTACTCAGCGTTAGCGCCGACCTAAACAGCGGTAGCGCCGACTTACTCAGCGTTAGCGTCGACCTACTCAGCGGTAGCACCGACGTACTTAGCGGTGGCGCCGACCTACTCAAAGATAGCGCCGACCTACTCAAAGGTAGCGCCGACGTACTCAGAGGTAGAGCCGACCTACTCAGCGGTAGCGCCGACCTACCCAGCGGTAGCGGCAACCTACTTAGCGGTGGCGCCGACCTACTCAAAGGTAGCGCCGACCTCCTAAACGGTAGCGCCGACCTACCTAGCGGTAGCGCCGCTTTACCCAGCGGTAGCGCCGACCTACTCAGCGGTGGCGCTGACCTACTTAAAGGTAGCGACGACTTACTAAAAGGTAGCGCCGACCTGCTCAGCGGTAACGCCGACCTACCCAGCGGTAGCGGCGACCTACTTAACGATGGCGCCGACCTACTCAAAGGTAGCGCCGACCTCCTAAACGGTAGCGCCGACGTACTCAGAGGTGGCGCCGACCTACCCAGCGGTAGCGCCGACTTACCCAGCGGTAGCGCCGACCTACTCAGCGGTGGCACTGACCTACTTAAAGGTAGCGCCGACTTACTAAAAGGTAGCGCCAACGTACTCAGAGGTAGCGCGGACCTACCCAGCGGTAGCGCCGACCTGCTCAGCGGTAACGCCGACCTACCCAGCGGTAGCGCCGACCTACCCAGCGGTAGCGCCGACCTACCCAGCGGTAGCGCCGACCTACCCAGCGGTAGCGCCGACCTACTTAGCGGTGGCGCCGACCTACTCAAAGGTGGCGCCGACCTACTAAAAGGTAGCGCCGACGCACTCAGCGGTAGCGCCGACCTACCTAGCGGTAGCACCGACCTATCCAGAAGTAGCGCCGACCTACCCAGCGGTAGCGCCGACCTACCCAGCGGTAGCGCCGACCTACTCAGCGGTTACGCCGACCTACCCAGCGGTGGCGCCGACCTACTAAAAGGTAGCGCCAACGTACTTAGAGTTAGCGCCGACCTACCCAGCGGTAGCGGCGACCTACTTAGCGGTGGCGCCGATCTACTCAAAGGTAGCGCGGACCTACTAAACGGTAGTGAGGACGTACTCAGAGGTACCGCCGACCTACCTAGCGGTAGCGTCGACCTGCTCAGCGGTAACTCCGACCTACCCAGCGGTGGCGCTGACCTACTTAAAGGTAGCGCCGTCCTACTAAAAGGTAGCGCCGACCTACCCAGCGGTAGCGCCGACCTACTCAGCGGTAGCGCCGACCTACTCAGCGGTAGCGCCGACTTACTCAGCGTTAGCGCCGACCTAAACAGCGGTAGCGCCGACTTACTCAGCGTTAGCGTCGACCTACTCAGCGGTAGCACCGACGTACTTAGCGGTGGCGCCGACCCACTTAAAGATAGCGCCAACCTACTCAAAGGTAGCGCCGACGTACTCAGAGGTAGAGCCGACCTACTCAGCGGTAGCGGCGACCTACTTAGCGGTGGCGCCGACCTACTCAAAGGTAGCGCCGACCTCCTAAACGGTAGCGACGACGTACTCAGAGGTAGCGCTGACCTACCCAGCGGTAGCGCCGACTTACCCAGCGGTAGCGCCGACCTACTCAGCGGTGGCGCTGACCTACTTAAAGGTAGCGACGACTTACTAAAAGGTAGCGCCGACGTACTCAGAGGTAACGCGGACCTACCCAGCGGTAGCGCCGACCTAACCAGCGGTAGCGCCGACCTGCTCAGCGGTAACGCCGACCTACCCAGCGGTAGCGGCGACCTACTTAGCGGTAGCGCCGACCTACTAAAAGGTAGCGCCAACGTACTCAGAAGTAGCGCCAACCTACCTAGCGGTAGCGCCGACTTGCCCAGCGGTAGCGCCAACCTATCCAGCGGTAGCGCCGACCTACACAGCTGTAGCGGCGACCTACTTAGCGGTGGCGCCGACCTACTCAAAGGTAGCGCTGACCTCCTAAACGGTAACGCCGACATACTGAGAGGTAGCGCCGACCTACCCAGCGGTAGCGCCGACCTACTTAGCGGTGGCGCACACCTACTCAAAGGTAGCGCCGACCTACTAAAAGGTAGCGCCGACATACTCAGCGGTAGCGCCGACCTACTCAAAGGGAGCGCCGACCTATCCAGAGGTAGCGCCGACCTACCCAGCGGTAGCGGCGACCTACTTAGCGGTGGCGTCGACCTAGTCAAAGGGAGCGCCGACCTAAAAAACGGTAGCGCCGACGTACTCAACGGTAGCGCCGACCTACCTAGCGGAAGCGCCCACTTACCCAGCCTAGCGCCGACCTACTCAGCGGTAGCGGCGACCTACTTAGCGGTGGCGCGGAGCTACTTAAAGGTAGCGCCGACCTACTAAAAGGTAGCGCCGACGTACTCAGAGGTAGCGCCGACCTTTTCAGCGGTAGCGCCGACCTACCCAGCGGTAGCGCCGACCTACCCAGCGGTGGCGCTGACCTACTCAAAGTTAGCGCCGAACTACTAAAAGGTAGCGCCGACCTACCCAGCGGTAGCGGCGACCTACTTAGCGGTGGCGCCGACCTACTCAAAGGTAGCGCGGACCTACTAAACGGTAGTGAAGACGTACTCAGAGGTAGCGCCGACCTACCCAGCGGTAGCGCCGACCTGCTCAGCGGTAACGCCGACCTACCCAGCGGTGGCGCTGACCTACTTAAAGGTAACGCCGTCCTACTAAAAGGTAGCGCCGACCTACCCAGCGGTAGCGCCGACCTACTTAGCGGTGGTGCAGACCTACTCAAAGGTAGCGCCGACCTACTAAAAGGTAGCGCCGACGTACTCAGAGGTAGCGCTCACCTACCCGGCAGTAGCGCCGACCTACTCAGCGGTAGCGCCGACCTACTCAGCGGTAGCGCCGACCTACCCAGCGGTGGTGCTGACCTACTTAAAGGTAGCGCCGACTTACTAAAAGGTAGCGCCGACGTACTCAGAGGTAGCGCGGACCTACCCAGCGGTAGCGCCGACCTACTCAGCGGTAGCGCCGACTTACTCAGCGTTAGCGCCGACCTCAACAGCGGTAGCGCCGACTTACTCAGCGTTAGCGTCGACCTACTCAGCGGTAGCACCAACGTACTTAGCGGTGGCGCCGACCCACTTAAAGATAGCGCCAACCTACTCAAAGGTAGCGCCGACGTACTCAGAGGTAGAGCCGACCTACTCAGCGGTAGCGGCGACCTACTTAGCGGTGGCGCCGACCTACTCAAAGTTCGCGCCGACCTCCTAAACGGTAGCGACGACGTACTCAGAGGTAGCGCTGACCTACCCAGCGGTAGCGCCGACTTACCCAGCGGTAGCTTCGACCTACTCAGCGGTGGCGCTGACCTACTTAAAGGTAGCGACGACTTACTAAAAGGTAGCGCCGACGTACTCAGAGGTAACGCGGACCTACTCAGCGGTAGCGCCGACCTACCCAGCGGTAGCGCCGACCTGCTCAGCGGTAACGCCGACCTACCCAGCGGTAGCGGCGACCTACTTAGCTGTAGCGCCGACCTACTAAAAGGTAGCGCCAACGTACTCAGAAGTAGCGCCAACCTACCTAGCGGTAGCGCCGACTTGCCCAGCGGTAGCGCCAACCTATCCAGCGGTAGCGCCGACCTACCCAGCTGTAGCGGCGACCTACTTAGCGGTGGCGCCGACCTACTCAAAGGTAGCGCCGACCTACTAAAAGGTAGCGCCGACATACTCAGCGGTAGCGCCGACCTACTCAAAGGGAGCGCCGACCTATCCAGAGGTAGCGCCGACCTACCCAGCGGTAGCGGCGACCTACTTAGCGGTGGCGTCGACCTACTCAAAGGGAGCGCCGACCTAATAAACGGTAGCGCCGACGTACTCAACGGTATCGCCGACCTACCCAGCGGAAGCGCCCACTTACCCAGCGTAGCGCCGACCTACTCAGCGGTGGCGCGGAGCTACTTAAAGGTAGCGCCGACCTACTAAAAGGTAGCGCCGACGTACTCAGAGGTAGCGCCGACCTACCCAGCGGTAGCGCCGACCTACCCAGCGGTAGCGCCGACCTACCCAGCGGTGGCGCTGACCTACTCAAAGTTAGCGCCGAACTACTAAAAGGTAGCGCCGACCTACCCAGCGGTAGCGGCGACCTACTTAGCGGTGGCGCCGACCTACTCAAAGGTAGCGCGGACCTACTAAACGGTAGTGAAGACGTACTCAGAGGTAGCGCCGACCTACCCAGCGGTAGCGCCGACCTGCTCAGCGGTAACGCCGACCTACCCAG
This sequence comes from Anisus vortex, assembly GCA_949126835.1. Lineage (NCBI taxonomy): Eukaryota > Metazoa > Mollusca > Gastropoda > Planorbidae > Anisus > Anisus vortex. The sequence goes on from CASBPS010000136.1 coordinate 109,931, forward strand.
CGGTGGCGCTGACCTACTTAAAGGTAACGCCGTCCTACTAAAAGGTAGCGCCGACCTACCCAGCGGTAGCGCCGACCTACCCAGCGGTAGCGCCGACCTACGCAGCGGTAGCGCCGACATACTCAGCGGTAGCGCCTACTTACTCAGCGTTAGCGCCGACCTAAACAGCGGTAGCGCCGACTTACTCAGCGTTAGCGTCGACCTACTCAGCGGTGGCGCGGAGCTACTTAAAGGTAGCGCCGACCTACTAAAAGGTAGCGCCGACGTACTCAGAGGTAGCGCCGACCTACCCAGCGGTAGCGCCGACCTACCCAGCGGTAGCGCCGACCTACCCAGCGGTGGCGCTGACCTACTCAAAGTTAGCGCCGAACTACTAAAAGGTAGCGCCGACCTACCCAGCGGTAGCGGCGACCTACTTAGCGGTGGCGCCGACCTACTCAAAGGTAGCGCGGACCTACTAAACGGTCGTGAAGACGTACTCAGAGGTAGCGCCGACCTACCCAGCGGTAGCGCCGACCTGCTCAGCGGTGGCGCTGACCTACTTAAAGGTAACACCGTCCTACTAAAAGGTAGCGCCGACCTACCCAGCGGTAGCGCCGACCTACCCAGCGGTAGCGCCGACCTACCCAGCGGTAGCGCCGACATACTCAGCGGTAGCGCCTACTTACTCAGCGTTAGCGCCGACCTAAACAGCGGTAGCGCCGACTTACTCAGCGTTAGCGTCGACCTACTCAGCGGTAGCACCGACGTACTTAGCGGTGGCGCCGACCTACTTAAAGATAGCGCCGACCTACTCAAAGGTAGCGCCGACGTACTCAGAGGTAGAGCCGACCTACTCAGCGGTAGCGCCGACCTACCCAGCGGTAGCGGCGACCTACTTAGCGGTGGCGCCGACCTACTCAAAGGTAGCGCCGACCTCCTAAACGGTAGCGCCGACCTACCTATCGGTAGCGCCGCTTTACCCAGCGGTAGCGCCGACCTACTCAGCGGTGGCGCTGACCTACTTAAAGGTAGCGACGACTTACTAAAAGGTAGCGCCGACGTACTTAGAGGTAGCGCGGACCTACCCAGCGGTAGCGCCGACCTACCCAGCGGTAGCGCCGACCTGCTCAGCGGTAACGCCGACCTACCCAGCGGTAGCGGCGACCTACTTAGCGGTGGCGCCGACCTACTCAAAGGTAGCGCCGACCTCCTAAACGGTAGCGCCGACGTACTCAGAGGTGGCGCCGACCTACCCAGCGGTAGCGCCGACTTACCCAGCGGTAGCGCCGACCTACTCAGCGGTGGCACTGACCTACTTAAAGGTAGCGCCGACTTACTAAAAGGTAGCGCCGACGTACTCAGGGGTAGCGCGGACCTACCCAGCGGTAGCGCCGACCTACCCAGCGGTAGCGCCGACCGCTCAGCGGTAACGCCGACCTACCCAGCGGTAGCGCCGACCTACCCAGCGGTAGCGCCGACCTACCCAGCGGTAGCGCCGACCTACCCAGCGGTAGCGCCGACCTACTTAGCGGTGGCGCCGACCTACTCAAAGGTGGCGCCGACCTACTAAAAGGTAGCGCCGACGTACTCAGCGGTAGCGCCGACCTACCTAGCGGTAGCACCGACCTATCCAGAAGTAGCACCGACCTACCCAGCGGTAGCGCCGACCTACCCAGCGGTAGCGCCGACCTACTCAGCGGTTACGCCGACCTACCCAGCGGTGGCGCCGACCTACTTAGCGGTGGCGCCGACCTACTAAAAGGTAGCGCCAACGTACTCAGAGTTAGCGCCGACCTACCCAGCGGTAGCGGCGACCTACTTAGCGGTGGCGCCGATCTACTCAAAGGTAGCGCGGACCTACTAAACGGTAGTGAGGACGTACTCAGAGGTAGCGCCGACCTACCTAGCGGTAGCGCCGACCTACCTAGCGGTAGCGCCGACCTGCTCAGCGGTAACTCCGACCTACCCAGCGGTGGCGCTGACCAACTTAAAGGTAGCGCCGTCCTACTAAAAGGTAGCGCCGACCTGCCCAGCGGTAGCGCCGACCTACTCAGCGGTAGCGCCGACCTACCCAGCGGTAGCGCTGACCTACTTAGCGGTGGCGCAGACCTACTCAAAGGTAGCGCCGACCTACTAAAAGGTAGCGCCGACGTACTCAGAGGTAGCGCTCACCTACCCGGCAGTAGCGCCGACCTACTCAGCGGTAGCGCCGACCTACTCAGCGGTAGCGCCGACTTACTCAGCGTTAGCGCCGACCTAAACAGCGGTAGCGCCGACTTACTCAGCGTTAGCGTCGACCTACTCAGCGGTAGCACCGACGTACTTAGCGGTGGCGCCGACCCACTTAAAGATAGCGCCAACCTACTCAAAGGTAGCGCCGACGTACTCAGAGGTAGAACCGACCTAGTCAGCGGTAGCGGCGACCTACTTAGCGGTGGCGCCGACCTACTCAAAGGTCGCGCCGACCTCCTAAACGGTAGCGACGACGTACTCAGAGGTAGCGCTGACCTACCCAGCGGTAGCGCCGACTTACCCAGCGGTAGCGCCGACCTACTCAGCGGTGGCGCTGACCTACTTAAAGGTTGCGACGACTTACTAAAAGGTAGCGCCGACGTACTCAGAGGTAACGCGGACCTACCCAGCGGTAGCGCCGTACTACCCAGCGGTAGCGCCGACCTGCTCAGCGGTAACGCCGACCTACCCAGCGGTAGCGGCGACCTACTTAGCGGTAGCGCCGACCTACTAAAAGGTAGCGCCAACGTACTCAGAAGTAGCGCCAACCTACCTAGCGGTAGAGGCGACTTGCCCAGCGGTAGCGCCAACCTATCCAGCGGTAGCGCCGACCTACCCAGCTGTAGCGGCGACCTACTAAGCGGTGGCGCCGACCTACTCAAAGGTAGCGCTGACCTCCTAAACGGTAGCGCCGACATACTGAGAGGTAGCGCCGACCTACCCAGCGGTAGCGCCGACCTACTTAGCGGTGGCGCCGACCTACTCAAAGGTAGCGCTGACCTACTAAATGGTAGCGCCGACATACTCACCGGTAGCGCCGACCTACTCAAAGGGAGCGCCAACCTATCCAGAGGTAGCGCCGACCTACCCAGCGGTAGCGGCGACCTACTTAGCAATGGCGTCGACCTACTCAAAGGGAGCGCCGACCTAATAAACGGTAGCGCCGACGTACTCAACGGTAGCGCCGATCTACCCAGCGGAAGCGCCCACTTACCCAGCGTAGCGCCGACCTACTCAGCGGTGGCGCTGAGCTACTTAAAGGTAGCGCCGACCTACTAAAAGGTAGCGCCGACCTACTAAAAGGTAGCGCCGACGTACTCAGAGGTAGCGCCGACCTACCCAGCGGTAGCGCCGACCTACCCAGCGGTAGCGCCGACCTACCCAGCGGTGGCGCTGACCTACTCAAAGTTAGCGCCGAACTACTAAAAGGTAGCGCCGACCTACCCAGCGGTAGCGGCGACCTACTTAGCGGTGGCGCCGACCTACTCAAAGGTAGCGCGGACCTACTAAACGGTAGTGAGGACGTACTCAGAGGTAGCGCCGACCTACCCAGCGGTAGAGCCGACCTGCTCAGCGGTAACGCCGACCTACCCAGCGGTGACGCTGACCTACTTAAAGGTAACGCCGTCCTACTAAAAGGTAGCGCCGACCTACCCAGCGGTAGCGCCGACCTACCCAGCGGTAGCGCCGACCTACCCAGCGGTAGCGCCGACCTACTCAGCGGTAGCGCCTACTTACTCAGCGTTAGCGCCGACCTAAACAGCGGTAGCGCCGACTTACTCAGCGTTAGCGTCGACCTACTCAGCGGTAGCACCGACGTACTTAGCGGTGGCGCCGACCTACTCAAAGATAGCGCCGACCTACTCAAAGGTAGCGCCGACGTACTCAGAGGTAGAGCCGACCTACTCAGCGGTAGCGCCGACCTACCCAGCGGTAGCGGCAACCTACTTAGCGGTGGCGCCGACCTACTCAAAGGTAGCGCCGACCTCCTAAACGGTAGCGCCGACCTACCTAGCGGTAGCGCCGCTTTACCCAGCGGTAGCGCCGACCTACTCAGCGGTGGCGCTGACCTACTTAAAGGTAGCGACGACTTACTAAAAGGTAGCGCCGACCTGCTCAGCGGTAACGCCGACCTACCCAGCGGTAGCGGCGACCTACTTAACGGTGGCGCCGACCTACTCAAAGGTAGCGCCGACCTCCTAAACGGTAGCGCCGACGTACTCAGAGGTGGCGCCGACCTACCCAGCGGTAGCGCCGACTTACCCAGCGGTAGCGCCGACCTACTCAGCGGTGGCACTGACCTACTTAAAGGTAGCGCCGACTTACTAAAAGGTAGCGCCAACGTACTCAGAGGTAGCGCGGACCTACCCAGCGGTAGCGCCGACCTACCCAGCGGTAGCGCCGACCTGCTCAGCGGTAACGCCGACCTACCCAGCGGTAGCGCCGACCTACCCAGCGGTAGCGCCGACCTACCCAGCGGTAGCGCCGACCTACCCAGCGGTAGCGCCGACCTACTTAGCGGTGGCGCCGACCTACTCAAATGTGGCGCCGACCTACTAAAAGGTAGCGCCGACGTACTCAGCGGTAGCGCCGACCTACCTAGCGGTAGCACCGACCTATCCAGAAGTAGCGCCGACCTACCCAGCGGTAGCGCCGACCTACCCAGCGGTAGCGCCGACCTACTCAGCGGTTACGCCGACCTACCCAGCGGTGGCGCCGACCTACTAAAAGGTAGCGCCAACATACTCAGAGTTAGCGCCGACCTACCCAGCGGTAGCGGCGACCTACTTAGCGGTGGCGCCGATCTACTCAAAGGTAGCGCGGACCTACTAAACGGTAGTGAGGACGTACTCAGAGGTAGCGCCGACCTGCTCAGCGGTAACTCCGACCTACCCAGCGGTGGCGCTGACCTACTTAAAGGTAGCGCCGTCCTACTAAAAGGTAGCGCCGACCTACCCAGCGGTAGCGCCGACCTACTCAGCGGTAGCGCCGACCTACTCAGCGGTAGCGCCGACTTACTCAGCGTTAGCGCCGACCTAAACAGCGGTAGCGCCGACTTACTCAGCGTTAGCGTCGACCTACTCAGCGGTAGCACCGACGTACTTAGCGGTGGCGCCGACCCACTTAAAGATAGCGCCAACCTACTCAAAGGTAGCGCCGACGTACTCAGAGGTAGAGCCGACCTACTCAGCGGTAGCGGCGACCTACTTAGCGGTGGCGCCGACCTACTCAAAGGTAGCGCCGACCTCCTAAACGGTAGCGACGACGTACTCAGAGGTAGCGCTGACCTACCCAGCGGTAGCGCCGACTTACCCAGCGGTAGCGCCGACCTACTCAGCGGTGGCGCTGACCTACTTAAAGGTAGCGACGACTTACTAAAAGGTAGCGCCGACGTACTCAGAGGTAACGCGGACCTACCCAGAGGTAGCGCCGACCTAACCAGCGGTAGCGCCGACCTGCTCAGCGGTAACGCCGACCTACCCAGCGGTAGCGGCGACCTACTTAGCGGTAGCGCCGACCTACTAAAAGGTAGCGCCAACGTACTCAGAAGTAGCGCCAACCTACCTAGCGGTAGCGCCGACTTGCCCAGCGGTAGCGCCAACCTATCCAGCGGTAGCGCCGACCTACACAGCTGTAGCGGCGACCTACTTAGCGGTGGCGCCGACCTACTCAAAGGTAGCGCTGACCTCCTAAACGGTAACGCCGACATACTGAGAGGTAGCGCCGACCTACCCAGCGGTAGCGCCGACCTACTTAGCGGTGGCGCCGACCTACTCAAAGGTAGCGCCGACCTACTAAAAGGTAGCGCCGACATACTCAGCGGTAGCGCCGACCTACTTAAAGGGAGCGCCGACCTATCCAGAGGTAGCGCCGACCTACCCAGCGGTAGCGGCGACCTACTTAGCGGTGGCGTCGACCTAGTCAAAGGGAGCGCCGACCTAAAAAACGGTAGCGCCGACGTACTCAACGGTAGCGCCGACCTACCTAGCGGAAGCGCCCACTTACCCAGCCTAGCGCCGACCTACTCAGCGGTAGCGGCGACCTACTTAGCGGTGGCGCCGACCTACTCAAAGGTAGCGCGGACCTACTAAACGGTAGTGAGGACGTACTAAGAGGTAGCGCCGACCTACCCAGCGGTAGCGCCGACCTGCTCAGCGGTAACGCCGACCTACCCAGCGGTGGCGCTGACCTACTTAAAGGTAACGCCGTCCTACTAAAAGGTAGCGCCGACCTACCCAGCGGTAGCGCCGACCTACCCAGCGGTAGCGCCGACCTACCCAGCGGTAACGCCGACCTACCCAGCGGTAGCGGCGACGTACTTAGCGGTGGCGCCGACCTACTCAAAGATAGCGCCGACCTACTCAAAGGTAGCGCCGACGTACTCAGAGGTAGAGCCGACCTACTCAGCGGTAGCGCCGACCTACCCAGCGGTAGCGGCGACCTACTTAGCGGTGGCGCCGTTCTACTCAAAGGTAGCGCCGACCTCCTAAACGGTAGCGCCGACCTACCTAGCGGTAGCGCCGCTTTACCCAGCGGTAGCGCCGACCTACTCAGCGGTGGCGCCGACCTACTCAAAGGTAGCGCCGACCTCCTAAGCGGTAGCGCCGACGTACTCAGAGGTGGCGCCGACCTACCCAGCGGTAGCGCCGACTTACCCAGCGGTAGCGCCGACCTACTCAGCGGTGGCACTGACCTACTTAAAGGTAGCGCCGACTTACTAAAAGGTAGCGCCGACGTATTCAGCGGTAGCGCCAACCTACCTAGCGGTAGCACCGACCTATCCACAGGTAGCGCCGACCTACCCAGCGGTAGCGGCGACCTACTTAGAGGTGGCGTCGACCTACTCAAAGGGAGCGCCGACCTACTAAACGGTAGCGCCGACGTACTCAACGGTAGCGCCGACCTACCCAGTGGAAGCGCCCACTTACCCAGCGTAGCGCCGACCTACTCAGCGGTGGCGCTGACCTACTTAAAGGTAGCGCCGACCTACTAAACGGTAGCGCCGACGTACTCAGAGGTAGCGCCGACCTACCCAGCGGTAGCGCCGACCTACCCAGCGGTAGCGCCGACCTACTCAGCGGTTACGCCGACCTACCCAGCGGTGGCGCCGACCTACTTAGCGGTGGCGCCGACCTACTCAAAGGTAGCGCCGACCTACTAAAAGGTAGCGCCAACGTACTCAGAGTTAGCGCCGACCTACCCAGCGGTAGCGGCGACCTACTTAGCGGTGGCGCCGATCTACTCAAAGGAAGCGCGGACCTACTAAACGGTAGTGAGGACGTACTCAGAGGTAGCGCCGACCTACCCAGCTTTAGCGCCGACCTGCTCAGCGGTAACGCCGACCTACCCAGCGGTGGCACTGACCTACTTAAAGGTAGCGCCGTCCTACTAAAAGGTAGCGCCGTCCTACCCAGCGGTAGCGCCGACCTACGCAGCGGTAGCGCCGACCTACTCAGCGGTAGCGCCGACCTACCCAGCGGTAGCGCCGACCTACTTAGCGGAAGCGCCGACCTACTCAGCGGTTACGCCGACCTACCCAGCGGTGGCGCCGACCTACTAAAAGGTAGCGCCAACGTACTCAGAGTTAGCGCCGACCTACCCAGCGGTAGCGGCGACCTACTTAGCGGTGGCGCCGATCTACTCAAAGGTAGCGCGGACCTACTAAACGGTAGTGAGGACGTACTCAGAGGTAGCGCCGACCTACCTAGCGGTAGCGTCGACCTGCTCAGCGGTAACTCCGACCTACCCAGCGGTGGCGCTGACCTACTTAAAGGTAGCGCCGTCCTACTAAAAGGTAGCGCCGACCTACCCAGCGGTAGCGCCGACCTACTCAGCGGTAGCGCCGACCTACTCAGCGGTAGCGCCGACTTACTCAGCGTTAGCGCCGACCCAAACAGCGGTAGCGCCGACTTACTCAGCGTTAGCGTCGACCTACTCAGCGGTAGCACCGACGTTCTTAGCGGTGGCGCCGACCCACTTAAAGATAGCGCCAACCTACTCAAAGGTAGCGCCGACATACTCAGAGGTAGAGCCGACCTACTCAGCGGTAGCGGCGACCTACTTAGCGGTGGCGCCGACCTACTCAAAGGTAGCGCCGACCTCCTAAACGGTAGCGACGACGTACTCAGAGGTAGCGCTGACCTACCCAGCGGTAGCGCCGACTTACCCAGCGGTAGCGCCGACCTACTCAGCGGTGGCGCTGACCTACTTAAAGGTAGCGACGACTTACTAAAAGGTAGCGCCGACGTACTCAGAGGTAACGCGGACCTACCCAGCGGTAGCGCCGACCTAACCAGCGGTAGCGCCGACCTGCTCAGCGGTAACGCCGACCTACCCAGCGGTAGCGGCGACCTACTTAGCGGTAGCGCCGACCTACTAAAAGGTAGCGCCAACGTACTCAGAAGTAGCGCCAACCTACCTAGCGGTAGCGCCGACTTGCCCAGCGGTAGCGCCAACCTATCCAGCGGTAGCGCCGACCTACACAGCTGTAGCGGCGACCTACTTAGCGGTGGCGCCGACCTACTCAAAGGTAGCGCTGACCTCCTAAACGGTAACGCCGACATACTGAGAGGTAGCGCCGACCTACCCAGCGGTAGCGCCGACCTACTTAGCGGTGGCGCCGACCTACTCAAAGGTAGCGCCGACCTACTAAAAGGTAGCGCCGACATACTCAGCGGTAGCGCCGACCTACTCAAAGGGAGCGCCGACCTATCCAGAGGTAGCGCCAACCTACCCAGCGGTAGCGGCGACCTACTTAGCGGTGGCGTCGACCTAGTCAAAGGGAGCGCCGACCTAAAAAACGGTAGCGCCGACGTACTCAACGGTAGCGCCGACCTACCTAGCGGAAGCGCCCACTTACCCAGCCTAGCGCCGACCTACTCAGCGGTAGCGGCGACCTACTTAGCGGTGGCGCCGACCTACTCAAAGGTAGCGCGGACCTACTAAACGGTAGTGAGGACGTACTAAGAGGTAGCGCCGACCTACCCAGCGGTAGCGCCGACCTGCTCAGCGGTAACGCCGACCTACCCAGCGGTGGCGCTGACCTACTTAAAGGTAACGCCGTCCTACTAAAAGGTAGCGCCGACCTACCCAGCGGTAGCGCCGACCTACCCAGCGGTAGCGCCGACCTACCCAGCGGTAACGCCGACCTACCCAGCGGTAGCGGCGACGTACTTAGCGGTGGCGCCGACCTACTCAAAGATAGCGCCGACCTACTCAAAGGTAGCGCCGACGTACTCAGAGGTAGAGCCGACCTACTCAGCGGTAGCGCCGACCTACCCAGCGGTAGCGGCGACCTACTTAGCGGTGGCGCCGTTCTACTCAAAGGTAGCGCCGACCTCCTAAACGGTAGCGCCGACCTACCTAGCGGTAGCGCCGCTTTACCCAGCGGTAGCGCCGACCTACTCAGCGGTGGCGCCGACCTACTCAAAGGTAGCGCCGACCTCCTAAGCGGTAGCGCCGACGTACTCAGAGGTGGCGCCGACCTACCCAGCGGTAGCGCCGACTTACCCAGCGGTAGCGCCGACCTACTCAGCGGTGGCACTGACCTACTTAAAGGTAGCGCCGACTTACTAAAAGGTAGCGCCGACGTATTCAGCGGTAGCGCCAACCTACCTAGCGGTAGCACCGACCTATCCACAGGTAGCGCCGACCTACCCAGCGGTAGCGGCGACCTACTTAGAGGTGGCGTCGACCTACTCAAAGGGAGCGCCGACCTACTAAACGGTAGCGCCGACGTACTCAACGGTAGCGCCGACCTACCCAGTGGAAGCGCCCACTTACCCAGCGTAGCGCCGACCTACTCAGCGGTGGCGCTGACCTACTTAAAGGTAGCGCCGACCTACTAAACGGTAGCGCCGACGTACTCAGAGGTAGCGCCGACCTACCCAGCGGTAGCGCCGACCTACCCAGCGGTAGCGCCGACCTACTCAGCGGTTACGCCGACCTACCCAGCGGTGGCGCCGACCTACTTAGCGGTGGCGCCGACCTACTCAAAGGTAGCGCCGACCTACTAAAAGGTAGCGCCAACGTACTCAGAGTTAGCGCCGACCTACCCAGCGGTAGCGGCGACCTACTTAGCGGTGGCGCCGATCTACTCAAAGGAAGCGCGGACCTACTAAACGGTAGTGAGGACGTACTCAGAGGTAGCGCCGACCTACCCAGCTTTAGCGCCGACCTGCTCAGCGGTAACGCCGACCTACCCAGCGGTGGCACTGACCTACTTAAAGGTAGCGCCGTCCTACTAAAAGGTAGCGCCGTCCTACCCAGCGGTAGCGCCGACCTACCCAGCGGTAGCGCCGACCTACGCAGCGGTAGCGCCGACCTACTCAGCGGTAGCGCCGACCTACCCAGCGGTAGCGCCGACCTACCAAGCGGAAGCGCCGACCTACTTATCGGTGGCGCCGACCTACTCAAAAGTAGCGCCGACCTACTAAAAGGTAGCGCCGACGTACTCAGCGGTAGCGCCGACCTACCCAGCGGTAGCACCGACCTATCCAGAGGTAGCGCCGACCTACCCAGCGATAGCGGCGACCTACTTAGCGGTGGCGTCGACCTACTCAAAGGGAGCGCCGACCTACTAAACGGTAGCGCCGACGTACTCAACGGTAGCGCCGACCTACCCAGCGGAAGCGCCGACCTACCCAGCGGTAGCGCCGACCTACTTAGCGGTGGTGCAGACCTACTCAAAGGTAGCGCCGACCTACTAAAAGGTAGCGCCGACATACTCAGAGGTAGCGCTCACCTACCCGGCAGTAGGGCCGACCTACTCAGCGGTAGCGCCGACCTACTCAGCGGTAGCGCCGACTTACTCAGCGTTAGCGCCGACCTAAACAGCGGTAGCGCCGACTTACTCAGCGTTAGCGCCGACCTTCTCAGCGGTAGCACCGACGTACTTAGCGGTGGCGCCGACCTACTCAAAGATAGCGCCGATCTACTCAAAGGTAGCGCCGACGTACTCAGAGGTAGAGCCGACCTACTCAGCGGTAGCGCCGACCTACCCAGCGGTAGCGGCGACCTACTTAGCGGTGGCGCCGACCTACTCAAAGGTAGCGCCGACCTCCTAAACGGTAGCGCCGACGTACTCAGAGGTAGCGCCGACCTACCCAGCGGTAGCGCCAACTTACCCAGCGGTAGCGCCGACCTACTCAGCGGTGGCGCTGACCTACTTAAAGGTAGCGACGACTTACTAAAAGGTAGCGCCGACGTACTCAGAGGTAGCGCGGACCTACCCAGCGGTAGCGCCGACCTGCTCAGCGGTAACGCCGACCTACCCAGCGGTGGCGCTGACCTACTTAAAGGTAGCGCCGTCCTACTAAAAGGTAGCGCCGCCCTACCCAGCGGTAGCGCCGACCTACGCAGCGGTAGCGCCGACCTACCCAGCGCTAGCGCCGACCTACTCAGCGGTAGCGCCGACCTAACCAGCGGTAGCGCCGACCTGCTCAGCGGTAACGCCGACCTACCCAGCGGTAGCGGCGACCTACTTAGCGGTGGCGCCGACCTACTCAAAGGTAGCGCCGACCTCCTAAACGGTAGCGCCGACGTACTCAGAGGTGGCGCCGACCTACCCAGCGGTAGCGCCGACTTACCCAGCGGTAGCGCCGACCTTTTCAGCGGTGGCGCTGACCTACTTAAAGGTAGCGCCGACTTACTAAAAGGTAGCGCCGACGTACTCAGAGGTAGCGCGGACTTACCCAGCGGTAGCGCCGACCTGCTCAGCGGTAATGCCGATCTACCCAGCGGTAGCGCCGACCTACCCAGCGGTAGCGCCCACCTACCCAGCGGTAGCGCCGACCTGCTCAGCGGTAACGCCGACTTACCCAGCGTTAGCGGCGACCTACTTAGCGGTGGCGCCGACCTACTCAAAGGTAGCGCCGACCTCCTAAACGGTAGCGCCGACGTACTCAGAGGTAGCGCCGACCTACCCAGCGTTAGCGCCGACTTACCTAGCGGTAGCGCCGACCTTTTCAGCGGTCGCGCTGACCTACTTAAAGGAAGCGCCGACTTACTAAAAGGTAGCGCCGACCTCCTAAACGGTAGCGCGTACCTACCCAGCGGTAGCGCCGACCTACCCAGCGGTAGCGCCGACCTGCTCAGCGGTAATGCCGACCTACCCAGCGGTAGCGCCGACCTACCCAGTGGTAGCGCCGACCTACTTAGCGGTGGCGCCGACCTACTCAAAGGTAGCGCCGAGCTACTCAAAGGTAGCGCCGACGTACTCAGAGGTAGAGCCGACCTACTCAGCGGTAGCGCCGACCTACCCAGCGGTAGCGGCGACCTATTTAACGGTAGCGCGGACCTACTCAACGGTAGCGCCGACCTACCCAGCGGTAGCGCCGACCTACCCAGCGGTGGCGTTGACCTACTTAAAGTTAGCGCCGAACTACTAAAAGGTAGCGCCGACCTACTCAGCGGTAGCGGCGACCTACTTAGCGGTGGCGCCGACCTACTCAAAGGTAGCGCGGACCTACTAAACGGTAGTGAGGACGTACTCAGAGGTAGCGCCGACCTACCCAGCGGTAGCGCCGACCTGCTCAGCGGTAACGCCGACCTACCCAGCGGTGGCGCTGACCTACTTAAAGATAGCGCCGTCCTACTAAAAGTTAGCGCCGACCTACCCAGCGGTAGCGCCGACCTACCCAGCGGTAGCTCTAACCTACCCAGCGGTAGCGCTGACCTACTCAGCGGTAGCGCTGACCTACCCAGCGGTAGCGCCGACCTACCCAGCGGTAGCGCCGACCTACTTAGCGGTGGTGCAGACCTACTCAAAGGTAGCGCCGACCTACTAAAAGGTAGCGCCGACGTACTCAGAGGTAACGCTCACCTACCCGGCAGTAGCGCCGACCTACTCAGCGGTAGCGCCGACCTACTCAGCGGTAGCGCCGACTTACTCAGCGTTAGCGTCGACCTACTCAGCGGTAGCACCGACGTACTTAGCGGTGGCGCCGACCTACTCAAAGATAGCGCCGACCTACTCAAAGGTAGCGCCGACGTACTCAGAGGTAGAGCCGACCTACTCAGCGGTAGCGCCGACCTACTCAAAGATAGCGCCGACCTACTCAGCGGTAGTGCCGACTTACTCAGCGTTAGCGTCGACCTACTCAGCGGTAGCACCGACGTACTTAGCGGTGGCGCCGACCTACTCAAAGATAGCGCCGACCTACTCAAAGGTAGCGCCGACCTACTAAAAGGTAGCGCCGACGTACTCAGCGGTAGCGCCGACCTACCCAGCGGTAGCACCGACCTATCCAGAGGTAGCGCCGACCTACTTAGCGGTAGCGGCGACCTACTTAGCGGTGGCGTCGACCTACTCAAAGGGAGCGCCGACCTACTAAACGGTAGCGCCGACGTACTCAACGGTAGCGCCGACCTACCCAGCGGAAGCGCCGACCTACCCAACGGTAGCGCCGACCTACTTAGCGGTGGCGCAGACCTACTCAAAGGTAGCGCCGACCTACTAAAAGGTAGCGCCGACGTACTCAGAGGTAGCGCTCACCTACCCGGCAGTAGGGCCGACCTACTCAGCGGTAGCGCCGACTTACTCAGCGGTAGCGCCGACTTACTCAGCGTTAGCGCCGACCTAAACAGCGGTAGCGCCGACTTACTCAGCGTTAGCGCCGACCTACTCAGCGGTAGCACCGACGTACTTAGCGGTGGCGCCGACCTACTCAAAGATAGCGCCGATCTACTCAAAGGTAGCGCCGACGTACTCAGAGGTAGAGCCGACCTACTCAGCGGTAGCGCCGACCTACCCAGCGGTAGCGGCGACCTACTTAGCGGTGGCGCCGACCTACTCAAAGGTAGCGCCGACCTCCTAAACGGTAGCGCCGACGTACTCAGAGGTAGCGCCGACCTACCCAGCGGTAGCGCCAACTTACCCAGCGGTAGCGCCGACCTACTCAGCGGTGGCGCTGACCTACTTAAAGGTAGCGACGACTTACTAAAAGGTAGCGCCGACGTACTCAGAGTTAGCGCGGACCTACCCAGCGGTAGCGCCGACCTGCTCAGCGGTAACGCCGACCTACCCAGCGGTGGCGCTGACCTACTTAAAGGTAGCGCCGTCCTACTAAAAGGTAGCGCCGCCATACCCAGCGGTAGCGCCGACCTACCCAGCGGTAGCGCCGACATACCCAGCGGTAGCGCCGACCTACTCAGCGGTAGCGCCGATCTACCCAGCGGTAGCGCCGACCTACCCAGCGGTAGCGCCCACCTACCCAGCGGTAGCGCCGACCTGCTCAGCGGTAACGCCGACTTACCCAGCGTTAGCGGCGACCTACTTAGCGGTGGCGCCGACCTACTCAAAGGTAGCGCCGACCTCATAAACGGTAGCGCCGACGTACTCAGAGGTAGCGCCGACCTACCCAGCGTTAGCGCCGACTTACCCAGCGGTAGCGCCGACCTTTTCAGCGGTGGCGCTGACCTACTTAAAGGAAGCGCCGACTTACTAAAAGGTAGCGCCGACCTCCTAAACGGTAGCTTGTACCTACCCAGCGGTAGCGCCGACCTACCCAGCGGTAGCGCCGACCTGCTCAGCGGTAATGCCGACCTACCCAGCGGTAGCGCCGACCTACCCAGTGGTAGCGCCGACCTACTTAGCGGTGGCGCCGACCTACTCAAAGGTAGCGCCGACCTACTAAAAGGTAGCGCCGACGTACTCAGCGGTAGCGCCGACCTACCCAGCGGTAGCACCGACCTATCCAGTGGTAGCGCCGACCTACCCAGCGGTAACGGCGACCTACTTAGCGGTGGCGCCGACCTACTCAAAGGTAGCGCCGACCTATTTAACGGTAGCGCGGACCTACTCAACGGTAGCGCCGACCTACCCAGCGGTAGCGCCGACCTACCCAGCGGTGGCGCTGACCTACTTAAAGTTAGCGCCGAACTACTAAAAGGTAGCGCCGACCTACCCAGCGGTAGCGGCGACCTACTTAGCGGTGGCGCCGACCTACTCAAAGGTAGCGCGGACCTACTAAACGGTAGTGAGGACGTACTCAGAGGTAGCGCCGACCTACCCAGCGGTAGCGCCGACCTGCTCAGCGGTAACGCTGACCTACCCAGCGGTGGCGCTGACCTACTTAAAGATAGCGCCGTCCTACTAAAAGTTAGCGCCGACCTACCCAGCGGTAGCGCCGACCTACCCAGCGGTAGCTCTAACCTACCCAGCGGTAGCGCCGACCTACTCAGCGGTAGCGCTGACCTACCCAGTGGTAGCGCCGACCTACCCAGCGGTAGCGCCGACCTACTTAGCGGTGGTGCAGACCTACTCAAAGGTAGCGCCGACCTACTAAAAGTTAGCGCCGACGTACTCAGAGGTAGCGCTCACCTACCCGGCAGTAGCGCCGACCTACTCAGCGGTAGCGCCGACCTACTCAGCGGTAGCGCCGACTTACTCAGCGTTAGCGTCGACCTACTCAGCGGTAGCACCGACGTACTTAGCGGTGGCGCCGACCTACTCAAAGATAGCGCCGACCTACTCAAAGGTAGCGCCGACGTACTCAGAGGTAGAGCAGACCTACTCAGCGGTAACGGCGACCTACTTAGCGGTGGCGCCGACCTACTCAAAGGTAGCGCCGACCTATTTAACGGTAGCGCGGACCTACTCAACGGTAGCGCCGACCTACCCAGCGGTGGCGCTGACCTACTTAAAGTTAGCGCCGAACTACTAAAAGGTAGCGCCGACCTACCCAGCGGTAGCGGCGACCTACTTAGCGGTGGCGCCGACCTACTCAAAGGTAGCGCGGACCTACTAAACGGTAGTGAGGACGTACTCAGAGGTAGCGCCGACCTACCCAGCGGTAGCGCCGACCTGCTCAGCGGTAACGCTGACCTACCCAGCGGTGGCGCTGACCTACTTAAAGATAGCGCCGTCCTACTAAAAGTTAGCGCCGACCTACCCAGCGGTAGCGCCGACCTACCCAGCGGTAGCTCTAACCTACCCAGCGGTAGCGCCGACCTACTCAGCGGTAGCGCTGACCTACCCAGTGGTAGCGCCGACCTACCCAGCGGTAGCGCCGACCTACTTAGCGGTGGTGCAGACCTACTCAAAGGTAGCGCCGACCTACTAAAAGTTAGCGCCGACGTACTCAGAGGTAGCGCTCACCTACCCGGCAGTAGCGCCGACCTACTCAGCGGTAGCGCCGACCTACTCAGCGGTAGCGCCGACTTACTCAGCGTTAGCGTCGACCTACTCAGCGGTAGCACCGACGTACTTAGCGGTGGCGCCGACCTACTCAAAGATAGCGCCGACCTACTCAAAGGTAGCGCCGACGTACTCAGAGGTAGAGCAGACCTACTCAGCGGTAGCGCCGACCTACCCAGCGGTAGCGGCGACCTACTTAGCGGTGGCGCCGACCTACTCAAAGGTAGCGCCGACCTCCTAAACGGTAGCGCCGACGAACTCAGAGGTAGCGCCGACCTACCCAGCGGTAGCGCCGACTTACCCAGCGGTAGCGCCGACCTAGTCAGCGGTGGCGCTGACCTACTTAAAGGTAGCGACGACTTACTAAATGGTAGCACCGACGTACTCAGAAGTAGCGCGGACCTACCCAGCGGTAGCGCCGACCTACGCAGCGGTAGCGCCGACCTGCTCGGCGGTAACGCCGACCTACCCAGCGGTAGCGGCGACATACTTAGCGGTGGCGCCGACCTACTCAAAGGTAGCGCCGACCTCCTAAACGGTAGCGCCGACCTACCCAGCGGTAGCGCCGACCTACCCAGCGGTGGCGTTGACCTACTTAAAGTTAGCGCCGAACTACTAAAAGGTAGCGCCGACCTACTCAGCGGTAGCGGCGACCTACTTAGCGGTGGCGCCGACCTATCCAGAGGTAGCGCCGACCTACTTAGCGGTAGCGGCGACCTACTTAGCGGTGGCGTCGACCTACTCAAAGGGAGCGCCGACCTACTAAACGGTAGCGCCGACGTACTCAACGGTAGCGCCGACCTACCCAGCGGAAGCGCCGACCTACCCAACGGTAGCGCCGACCTACTCAGCGGTGGCGCTGACCTACTTAAAGGTAGCGACGACTTACTAAAAGGTAGCGCCGACGTACTCAGAGTTAGCGCGGACCTACCCAGCGGTAGCGCCGACCTGCTCAGCGGTAACGCCGACCTACCCAGCGGTGGCGCTGACCTACTTAAAGGTAGCGCCGTCCTACTAAAAGGTAGCGCCGCCATACCCAGCGGTAGCGCCGACCTACCCAGCGGTAGCGCCGACATACCCAGCGGTAGCGCCGACCTACTCAGCGGTAGCGCCGATCTACCCAGCGGTAGCGCCGACCTACCCAGCGGTAGCGCCCACCTACCCAGCGGTAGCGCCGACCTGCTCAGCGGTAACGCCGACTTACCCAGCGTTAGCGGCGACCTACTTAGCGGTGGCGCCGACCTACTCAAAGGTAGCGCCGACCTCATAAACGGTAGCGCCGACGTACTCAGAGGTAGCGCCGACCTACCCAGCGTTAGCGCCGACTTACCCAGCGGTAGCGCCGACCTTTTCAGCGGTGGCGCTGACCTACTTAAAGGAAGCGCCGACTTACTAAAAGGTAGCGCCGACCTCCTAAACGGTAGCTTGTACCTACCCAGCGGTAGCGCCGACCTACCCAGCGGTAGCGCCGACCTGCTCAGCGGTAATGCCGACCTACCCAGCGGTAGCGCCGACCTACCCAGTGGTAGCGCCGACCTACTTAGCGGTGGCGCCGACCTACTCAAAGGTAGCGCCGACCTACTAAAAGGTAGCGCCGACGTACTCAGCGGTAGTGCCGACCTACCCAGCGGTAGCACCGACCTATCCAGTGGTAGCGCCGACCTACCCAGCGGTAACGGCGACCTACTTAGCGGTGGCGCCGACCTACTCAAAGGTAGCGCCGACCTATTTAACGGTAGCGCGGACCTACTCAACGGTAGCGCCGACCTACCCAGCGGTAGCGCCGACCTACCCAGCGGTGGCGCTGACCTACTTAAAGTTAGCGCCGAACTACTAAAAGGTAGCGCCGACCTACCCAGCGGTAGCGGCGACCTACTTAGCGGTGGCGCCGACCTACTCAAAGGTAGCGCGGACCTACTAAACGGTAGTGAGGACGTACTCAGAGGTAGCGCCGACCTACCCAGCGGTAGCGCCGACCTGCTCAGCGGTAACGCTGACCTACCCAGCGGTGGCGCTGACCTACTTAAAGATAGCGCCGTCCTACTAAAAGTTAGCGCCGACCTACCCAGCGGTAGCGCCGACCTACCCAGCGGTAGCTCTAACCTACCCAGCGGTAGCGCCGACCTACTCAGCGGTAGCGCTGACCTACCCAGTGGTAGCGCCGACCTACCCAGCGGTAGCGCCGACCTACTTAGCGGTGGTGCAGACCTACTCAAAGGTAGCGCCGACCTACTAAAAGTTAGCGCCGACGTACTCAGAGGTAGCGCTCACCTACCCGGCAGTAGCGCCGACCTACTCAGCGGTAGCGCCGACCTACTCAGCGGTAGCGCCGACTTACTCAGCGTTAGCGTCGACCTACTCAGCGGTAGCACCGACGTACTTAGCGGTGGCGCCGACCTACTCAAAGATAGCGCCGACCTACTCAAAGGTAGCGCCGACGTACTCAGAGGTAGAGCAGACCTACTCAGCGGTAACGGCGACCTACTTAGCGGTGGCGCCGACCTACTCAAAGGTAGCGCCGACCTATTTAACGGTAGCGCGGACCTACTCAACGGTAGCGCCGACCTACCCAGCGGTGGCGCTGACCTACTTAAAGTTAGCGCCGAACTACTAAAAGGTAGCGCCGACCTACCCAGCGGTAGCGGCGACCTACTTAGCGGTGGCGCCGACCTACTCAAAGGTAGCGCGGACCTACTAAACGGTAGTGAGGACGTACTCAGAGGTAGCGCCGACCTACCCAGCGGTAGCGCCGACCTGCTCAGCGGTAACGCTGACCTACCCAGCGGTGGCGCTGACCTACTTAAAGATAGCGCCGTCCTACTAAAAGTTAGCGCCGACCTACCCAGCGGTAGCGCCGACCTACCCAGCGGTAGCTCTAACCTACCCAGCGGTAGCGCCGACCTACTCAGCGGTAGCGCTGACCTACCCAGTGGTAGCGCCGACCTACCCAGCGGTAGCGCCGACCTACTTAGCGGTGGTGCAGACCTACTCAAAGGTAGCGCCGACCTACTAAAAGTTAGCGCCGACGTACTCAGAGGTAGCGCTCACCTACCCGGCAGTAGCGCCGACCTACTCAGCGGTAGCGCCGACCTACTCAGCGGTAGCGCCGACTTACTCAGCGTTAGCGTCGACCTACTCAGCGGTAGCACCGACGTACTTAGCGGTGGCGCCGACCTACTCAAAGATAGCGCCGACCTACTCAAAGGTAGCGCCGACGTACTCAGAGGTAGAGCAGACCTACTCAGCGGTAGCGCCGACCTACCCAGCGGTAGCGGCGACCTACTTAGCGGTGGCGCCGACCTACTCAAAGGTAGCGCCGACCTCCTAAACGGTAGCGCCGACGAACTCAGAGGTAGCGCCGACCTACCCAGCGGTAGCGCCGACTTACCCAGCGGTAGCGCCGACCTAGTCAGCGGTGGCGCTGACCTACTTAAAGGTAGCGACGACTTACTAAATGGTAGCACCGACGTACTCAGAAGTAGCGCGGACCTACCCAGCGGTAGCGCCGACCTACGCAGCGGTAGCGCCGACCTGCTCGGCGGTAACGCCGACCTACCCAGCGGTAGCGGCGACATACTTAGCGGTGGCGCCGACCTACTCAAAGGTAGCGCCGACCTCCTAAACGGTAGCGCCGACGTACTCAGAGGTGGCGCCGACCTACCCAGCGGTAGCGCCGACCTACTCAGCGGTGGTGCTGACCTACTTACAGGTAGCGCCGACTTACTAAAAGGTAGCGCCGACGTACTCAGAGGTAGCGCGGACCTACCCAGCGGTAGCGCCGACCTACCCAGCGGTGGCGCTGACCTACTTAAAGGTAGCGCCGTCCTACTAAAAGGTAGCGCCGACCTACCCAGCGGTAGCGCCGACCTACTCAGCGGTAGCGCCGACCTACCCAGCGGTAGCGCCGACCTACCCAGCGGTAGCGCCGACCTACTTAGCGGTGGCGCAGACCTACTCAAAGGTAGCGCCGACCTACTAAAAGGTAGCGCCGACGTACTCAGAGGAACCCCCATCCTACCCGGCAGTAGCGCCGACCTACTCAGCGGTAGCGCCAACCTACTCAGCGGTAGTGCCGACTTACTCAGCGTTAGCGCCGACCTAAACAGCGGTAGCGCCGACTTACTTAGCGTTAGCGTCGACCTACTCAGCGGTAGCACCGACGTACTTAGCGGTGGCGCCGACCTACTCAAAGATAGCGCCGACCTACTCAAAGGTAGCGCCGACGTACTCAGAGGTAGAGCCGACCTACTCAGCGGTAGCGCCGACCTACCCAGCGGTAGCGGCGACCTACTTAGCGGTGGCGCCGACCTACTCAAAGGTAGCGCCGACCTCCTAAACGGTAGCGCCGACCTACCCAGCGGTAGCGCCGCTTTACCCAGCGATAGCGCCGACCTACTCAGCGGTGGCGCTGACCTACTTAAAGGTAGCGACGACATACTAAAAGGTAGCGCCGACGTACTCAGAGGTAGCGCGGACCTACCCAGCGGTAGCGCCGACCTGCTCAGCGGTAACGCCGACCTACCCAGCGATAGCGGCGACCTACTTAGCGGTGGCGGCGACCTACTTAGCGGTGGCGCCGACCTACTCAAAGGTAGCGCCGACCTCCTAAACGGTAGCGCCGACGTACTCAGAGGTAGCGCCGACCTACCCAGCGGTAGCGCCGACTTACCCAGCGGTAGCGCCGACCTACTCAGCGGTGGCGCTGACCTACTTAAAGGTAGCGGCGACTTACTAAAAGATAGCGCCGACGTACTCAGAGGTAGCGCGGACCTACCCAGCGGTAGCGCCGACCTACCCAGCGGTAGCGCCGACCTGCTCAGCGGTAACGCCGACCTACCCAGCGGTAGCGGCGACCTACTTAGCGGTGGCGCAGACCTACTCAAAGGTAGCGCCGACCTCCTAAACGGTAGCGCCGACGTACTCAGAGGTGGCGCCGACCTACCCAGCGGTAGCGCCGACTTACCCAGCGGTAGCGCCGACCTACTCAGCGGTGGTGCTGACCTACTTAAAGGTAGCGCCGACTTACTAAAAGGTAGCGCCGACGTACTCAGAGGTAGCGCGGACCTACCCAGCGGTAGCGCCGACCTACCCAGCGGTAGCGCCGACCTGCTCAGCGGTAACGCCGACCTACCCAGCGGTAGCGCCGACCTACCCAGCGGTAGCGCCGACCTACTCAGCGGTTACGCCGACCTACCCAGCGGTGGCGCCGACCTACTTAGCGGTGGCGCCGACCTACTCAAAGGTAGCGCCGACCTACTAAAAGGTAGCGCCAACGTACTCAGAGTTAGCGCCGACCTACCCAGCGGTAGCGGCGACCTACTTAGCGGTGGCGCCGATCTACTTAAAGGTAGCGCGGACCTACTAAACGGTAGTGAGGACGTACTCAGAGGTAGCGCCGACCTACCCAGCGGTAGCGCCGACCTGCTCAGCGGTAACGCCGACCTACCCAGCGGTGGCGCTGACCTACTTAAAGGTAGCGCCGTCCTACTAAAAGGTAGCGCCGACCTACCCAGCGGTAGCGCCGACCTACTCAGCGGTAGCGCCGACCTACCCAGCGGTAGCGCCGACCTACCCAGCGGTAGCGCCGACCTACTTAGCGGTGGCGCAGACCTACTCAAAGGTAGCGCCGACCTACTAAAAGGTAGCGCCGACGTACTCAGAGGTAGCGCTCACCTACCCGGCAGTAGCGCCGACCTACTCAGCGGTAGCGGCGACCTACTCAGCGGTAGCGCCGACTTACTCAGCGTTAGCGCCGACCTAAACAGCGGTAGCGCCGACTTACTCAGCGTTAGCGTCGACCTACTCAGCGGTAGCACCGACGTACTTAGCGGTGGCGCCGACCTACTCAAAGATAGCGCCAACCTACTCAAAGGTAGCGCCGACGAACTCAGAGGTAGAGCCGACCTACTCAGCGGTAGCGCCGACCTACCCAGCGGTAGCGGCGACCTACTTAGCGGTGGCGCCGACCTCCTCAAAGGTAGCGCCGACCTCCTAAACGGTAGCGCCGACGTACTCAGAGGTAGCGCCGACCTACCCAGCGGTTGCGCCGACTTACCCAGCGGTAGCGCCGACCTACTCAGCGGTGACGCTGACCTACTTAAAGGTAGCGACGACTTACTAAAAGGTAGCGCCGACGTACTCAGAGGTAGCGCGGTTCTACCCAGCGGTAGCGCCGACCTACCCAGCGGTAGCGCCGACCTGCTCAGCGGTAACACCGACCTACCCAGCGGTAGCGGCGACCTACTTAGCGGTAGCGCCGACCTACTAAAAGGTAGCGCCAACGTACTCAGAGGTAGCGCCAACCTACCTAGCGGTAGCGCCGACTTACCCAGCGGTAGCGCCAACCTATCCAGCGGTAGCGCCGACCTACCCAGCTGTAGCGCCGACCTACTTAGCGGTTGCGCCGACCTACTCAAAGGTAGCGCCGACCTACTAAAAGGTAGCGCCGACATACTCAGCGGTAGCGCCGACCTACCCAGCGGTAGCACCGACCATTCCAGAGGTAGCGCCGACCTACCCAGCGGTAGCGGCGACCTACTTAGCGGTGGCGTCGACCTACTCAAAGGGAGCGCCGACCTACTAAACGGTAGCGCCGACGTACTCAACGGTAGCGCCGACCTACCCAGCGGAAGCGCCCACTTACCCAGCGTAGCGCCGACCTACTAAACGGTGGCGCTGAGCTACTTAAAGGTAGCGCCGACCTACTAAAAGGTAGCGCCGACGTACTCAGAGGTAGCGCCGACCTACCCAGCGGTAGCGCCGACCTACCCAGTGGTAGCGCCGACCTACCCAGCGGTGGCGCTGACCTACTTAAAGTTAGCGCCGAACTACTAAAAGGTAGCGCCGACCTACCCAGCGGTAGCGGCGACCTACTTAGCGGTGGCGCCGACCTACTCAAAGGTAGCGCGGACTTACTAAACGGTAGTGAGGACGTACTCAGAGGTAGCGCCGACCTACCCAGCGGTAGCGCCGACCTGCTTAGCGGTAACGCCGACCCACCCAGCGGTGGCGCTGACCTACTTAAAGGTAGCGCCGTCCTAGTAAAAGGTAGCGCCGACCTACCCAGCGGTAGCGCCGACCTACCCAGCGGTAGCGCCGACCTACTCAGCGGTAGCGCCGACCTACCCAGCGGTAGCGCCGACCTACCCAGCGGTAGCGCCGACCTACTTAGCGGTGGCGCAGACCTACTCAAAGGTAGCGCCGACCTACTAAAAGGTAGCGCCGACGTACTCAGAGTAACCCCCTTTCTACCCGGCAGTAGCGCCGACCTACTCAGCGGTAGCGCCAACCTACTCAGCGGTAGCGCCGACTTACTCAGCGTTAGCGCCGACCTAAACAGCGGTAGCGCCGACTTACTTAGCGTTAGCGTCGACCTACTCAGCGGTAGCACCGACGTACTTAGCGGTGGCGCCGACCTACTCAAAGATAGCGCCGACCTACTCAAAGGTAGCGCCGACGTACTCAGAGGTAGAGCCGACCTACTCAGCGGTAGCGCCGACCTACCCAGCGGTAGCGGCGACCTACTTAGCGGTGTCGCCGACCTACTCAAAGGTAGCGCCGACCTCCTAAACGGTAGCGCCGACCTACCCAGCGGTAGCGCCGCTTTACCCAGCGGTAGCGCCGACCTACTCAGCGGTGGCGCTTACCTACTTAAAGGTAGCGATGACTTACTAAAAGGTAGCGCCGACGTACTCAGAGGTAGCGCGGACCTACCCAGCGGTAGCGCCGACCTACCCAGCGGTAGCGCCGACCTGCTCAGCGGTAACGCCGACCTACCCAGCGATAGCGGCGACCTACTTAGCGGTGGCGGCGACCTACTTAGCGGTGGCGCCGACCTACTCAAAGGTAGCGCCGACCTCCTAAACGGTAGCGCCGACGTACTCAGAGGTAGCGCCGACCTACCCAGCGGTAGCGCCGACTTACCCAACGGTAGCGCCGACCTACTCAGCGGTGGCGCTGACCTACTTAAAGGTAGCGGCGACTTACTAAAAGATAGCGCCGACGTACTCAGAGGTAGCGCGGACCTACCCAGCGGTAGCGCCGACCTACCCAGCGGTAGCGCCGACCTGCTCAGCGGTAACGCCGACCTACCCAGCGGTAGCGGCGACCTACTTAGCGGTGGCGTCACCTACTCAAAGGGAGCTCCGACCTACTAAACGGTAGCGCCGACGTACTCAACGGTAGCGCCAACCTACCCAGCGGAAGCGCCCACTTACCCAGCGTAGCGCCAACCTACTCAGCGGTGGCGCTGACCTACTTAAAGGTAGCGCCGACCTACTAAAAGTTAGCGCCGACGTACTCAGAGGTAGCGCCGACCTACTTAGCGGTAGCGCCGACCTACCCAGCGGTAGCGCCGACCTACTCAGCGGTTACGCCGACATACCCAGCGGTGGCGATGACCTACTTAGCGGTGGCGCCGACCTACTCAAAGGTAGCGCCGACCTACCAAAAGGTAGCGCCAACGTGCTCAGAGTTAGCGCCGACCTACCCAGCGGTAGCGGCGACCTACTTAGCGGTGGCGCCGATCTACTCAAAGGTAGCGCGGACCTACTAAACGGTAGTGAGGACGTACTCAGAGGTAGCGCCGACCTACCCAGCGGTAGCGCCGACCTGCTCAGCGGTAACGCCGACGAACCCAGCGGTGGCGCTGACCTACTTAAAGGTAGCGCCGTCCTACTAAAAGGTAGCGCCGACCTACCCAGCGGTAGCGCCGACCTACCCAGCGGTAGCGCCGACCTACTCAGCGGTAGCGCCGACCTACCCAGCGGTAGCGCCGACTTACCCAGCGGTAGCGTCGACCTACTCAGCGGTGGCGCTGACCTACTTAAAGGGTAGCGACGACTTACTAAAAGGTAGCGCCGACTTACTCAGCGTTAGCGCCGACCTACTCAAAGGTAGCGCCGACGTACTCAGAGGTAGCGCCGACCTACTCAAAGGTAGCGCCGACGTACTCAGAGGTAGCGCCGACCTATTTAGAGGTAGCGCCGACCTACCCAGCGTTAGCGCCGACCTATCCAGAGGTAGCGCCGACCTACCCAGCGGTAGCGACGACCTACTTAGCGGTGGCGCCGACCTACTAAAACGTAGCGCCGACCTACTAAATGGTAGTGAGGACGTACTCAGACGTAGCGCCGACCTACCCAGCGGTAGCGCCGACCTACCCAGCGATGGCGCTGACCTACTTAAAGGTAGCGCCGACCTACTAAAAGGTAGCGCCGACCTACCCAGCGGTAGCGCCGACCTACCCAGCGGTAGCGGCGACCTACCCGGCGGTAGCGCCGACCTACTCAGCGGTAGCGCCGACTTACTCAGCGTTAGCGCCGACCTAAACAGCGGTAGCGCCAACTTACTCAGCGTTAGCGTCGACCTACTCAGCGGTAGCACCGACGTACTTAGCGGTGGCGCCGACCTACTCAAAGATAGCGCCGACCTACTCAAAGGTAGCGCCGACGTACTCAGAGGTAGAGCCGACCTACTCAGCGGTAGCACCAACCTACCCAGCGGTAGCGCCGACCTATCCAGCGGTAGCGCCGACCTACCGAGCGGTAGCGGCGACCTACTTAGCGGTGGCGCCGACCTATTCAAAGGTAGCGCCGACCTCCTAAACGGTAGCGCCGACGTACTCAGAGGTAGCGCCGACCTACCCAGCGGTAGCGCCGACTTACCCAGCGGTAGCGCCGACCTACTCAGCGGTGGCGCTGACCTACTTAAAGGTAGCGACGACATACTAAAAGGTAGCGCCGACGTACTCAGAGGTAGCGCGGACCTACCCAGCGGTAGCGCCGACCTACCCAGCGTTAGCGCCGACCTGCTCAGCGGTAACGCCGACCTACCCAGCGGTAGCGCCGACCTACCCAGCGGTAGCGCCGACCTGCTTAGCGGTGGCGCCGACCTACTCAAAGGTAGCGCCGACCTACTAAAAGGTAGCGCCGACGTACTCAGAGGTAGCGCCGACCTACCCAGCGGTAGCGCCGACTTACCCAGCGGTAGCGCCGACCTACTCAGCGGTAGCGCCGACCTAATCAGCGGTAGCGCCGACCTACTTAGCGGTTGCGCCGACCTACACATGGTAGCGCCGACCTACTAAAAGGTAGCGCCGACGTACTCAGCTGTAGCGCCGACCTACTGAGCGGTAGCGCCCACCTACCCAGCGGTAGCGCCGACCTACTCAGCGGTAACGCCGACCTACCCAGCGGCGGCGCTGACCTACTTAAAGGTAGCGCCGACCTACCTAGCGGTAGCGCCGACCTACTTAGCGGTGGCGCCGACCTACTCAAAGGTAGCGCCGACCTACTAAAAGGTAGCGCCGACGTACTCAGAGGTAGAGCCGACCTACTCAGCGGTAGCGCCGACCTACCCAGCGGTAGCGGCGACCTACTTAGCGGTGTCGCCGACCTACTCAAAGGTAGCGCCGACCTCCTAAACGGTAGCGCCGACCTACCCAGCGGTAGCGCCGCTTTACCCAGCGGTAGCGCCGACCTACTCAGCGGTGGCGCTTACCTACTTAAAGGTAGCGATGACTTACTAAAAGGTAGCGCCGACGTACTCAGAGGTAGCGCGGACCTACCCAGCGGTAGCGCCGACCTACCCAGCGGTAGCGCCGACCTGCTCAGCGGTAACGCCGACCTACCCAGCGATAGCGGCGACCTACTTAGCGGTGGCGGCGACCTACTTAGCGGTGGCGCCGACCTACTCAAAGGTAGCGCCGACCTCCTAAACGGTAGCGCCGACGTACTCAGAGGTAGCGCCGACCTACCCAGCGGTAGCGCCGACTTACCCAACGGTAGCGCCGACCTACTCAGCGGTGGCGCTGACCTACTTAAAGGTAGCGGCGACTTACTAAAAGATAGCGCCGACGTACTCAGAGGTAGCGCGGACCTACCCAGCGGTAGCGCCGACCTACCCAGCGGTAGCGCCGACCTGCTCAGCGGTAACGCCGACCTACCCAGCGGTAGCGGCGACCTACTTAGCGGTGGCGTCACCTACTCAAAGGGAGCTCCGACCTACTAAACGGTAGCGCCGACGTACTCAACGGTAGCGCCAACCTACCCAGCGGAAGCGCCCACTTACCCAGCGTAGCGCCAACCTACTCAGCGGTGGCGCTGACCTACTTAAAGGTAGCGCCGACCTACTAAAAGTTAGCGCCGACGTACTCAGAGGTAGCGCCGACCTACTTAGCGGTAGCGCCGACCTACCCAGCGGTAGCGCCGACCTACTCAGCGGTTACGCCGACATACCCAGCGGTGGCGATGACCTACTTAGCGGTGGCGCCGACCTACTCAAAGGTAGCGCCGACCTACCAAAAGGTAGCGCCAACGTGCTCAGAGTTAGCGCCGACCTACCCAGCGGTAGCGGCGACCTACTTAGCGGTGGCGCCGATCTACTCAAAGGTAGCGCGGACCTACTAAACGGTAGTGAGGACGTACTCAGAGGTAGCGCCGACCTACCCAGCGGTAGCGCCGACCTGCTCAGCGGTAACGCCGACGAACCCAGCGGTGGCGCTGACCTACTTAAAGGTAGCGCCGTCCTACTAAAAGGTAGCGCCGACCTACCCAGCGGTAGCGCCGACCTACCCAGCGGTAGCGCCGACCTACTCAGCGGTAGCGCCGACCTACCCAGCGGTAGCGCCGACTTACCCAGCGGTAGCGTCGACCTACTCAGCGGTGGCGCTGACCTACTTAAAGGGTAGCGACGACTTACTAAAAGGTAGCGCCGACTTACTCAGCGTTAGCGCCGACCTACTCAAAGGTAGCGCCGACGTACTCAGAGGTAGCGCCGACCTACTCAAAGGTAGCGCCGACGTACTCAGAGGTAGCGCCGACCTATTTAGAGGTAGCGCCGACCTACCCAGCGTTAGCGCCGACCTATCCAGAGGTAGCGCCGACCTACCCAGCGGTAGCGACGACCTACTTAGCGGTGGCGCCGACCTACTAAAACG